>ONZH01026038.1:0-19703 GCA_900303285.1 Rhinella marina | reverse complement strand
TGAGAAATTACTTTGCAAGAGAACGCACAGTACAGTTGCCAATTAAAGGCCTATATATTGTATATTTCAAGGTACACAGCCGTGTACTAAGTGATCAGACGGTGTGTATGAACACCAGGTATGAGAAATTACTTTGCAAGAGAACGCACAGTACAGTTGCCAATTATAAGGCCTATATATTGTATATTTCAAGGTACACAGCCGTGTACTAAGTGATCAGACGGTGTGTATGAACACCAGGTATGAGAAATTACTTTGCAAGAGAACGCACAGTACAGTTGCCAATTATAAGGCCTATATATTGTATATTTCAAGGTACACAGCCGTGTACTAAGTGATCAGACGGTGTGTATGAACACCAGGTATGAGAAATTACTTTGCAAGAGAACGCACAGTACAGTTGCCAATTATAAGGCCTATATATTGTATATTTCAAGGTACACAGCCGTGTACTAAGTGATCAGACGGTGTGTATGAACACCAGGTATGAGAAATTACTTTGCAAGAGAACGCACAGTACAGTTGCCAATTATAAGGCCTATATATTGTATATTTCAAGGTACACAGCCGTGTACTAAGTGATCAGACGGTGTGTATGAACACCAGGTATGAGGAAATTACTTTGCAAGAGAACGCACAGTACAGTTGCCAATTGAAAGGCCTATATATTGTATATTTCAAGGTACACAGCCATGTACTAAGTGAACAGACGGTGTGTATGAACACCAGGTTTGAGAAATTACTTTGCAAGAGAACGCACAGTACAGTTGCCAATTATAAGGCCTATATATTGTATATTTCAAGGTACACAGCCGTGTACTAAGTGATCAGACGGTGTGTATGAAACACCAGGTATGAGAAATTACTTTGCAAGAGAACGCACAGTACAGTTGCCAATTGAAAGGCCTATATATTGTATATTTCAAGGTACACAGCCGTGTACTAAGTGATCAGACGGTGTGTATGAACACCAGGTATGAGAAATTACTTTGCAAGAGAACGCACAGTACAGTTGCCAATTGATAAGGCCTATATATTGTATATTTCAAGGTACACAGCCGTGTACTAAGTGATCAGACGGTGTGTATGAACACCAGGTTATGAGAAATTACTTTGCAAGAGAACGCACAGTACAGTTGCCAATTATAAGGCCTATATATTGTATATTTCAAGGTACACAGCCGTGTACTAAGTGATCAGACGGTGTGTATGAACACCAGGTATGAGAAATTACTTTGCAAGAGAACGCACAGTACAGTTGCCAATTAAAGGCCTATATATTGTATATTTCAAGGTACACAGCCGTGTACTAAGTGATCAGACGGTGTGTATGAACACCAGGTATGAGAAATTACTTTGCAAGAGAACGCACAGTACAGTTGCCAATTATAAGGCCTATATATTGTATATTTCAAGGTACACAGCCGTGTACTAAGTGATCAGACGGTGTGTATGAACACCAGGTATGAGAAATTACTTTGCAAGAGAACGCACAGTACAGTTGCCAAATTGAAAGGCCTATATATTGTATATTTCAAGGTACACAGCCGTGTACTAAGTGATCAGACGGTGTGTATGAACACCAGGTATGAGAAATTACTTTGCAAGAGAACGCACAGTACAGTTGCCAATTGAAAGGCCTATATATTGTATATTTCAAGGTACACAGCCGTGTACTAAGTGATCAGACGGTGTGTATGAACACCAGGTATGAGAAATTACTTTGCAAGAGAACGCCACAGTACAGTTGCCAATTGAAAGGCCTATATATTGTATATTTCAAGGTACACAGCCGTGTACTAAGTGATCAGACGGTGTGTATGAACACCAGGTTGCAGAAATTACTTTGCAAGAGAACGCACAGTAACAGTTGCCAATTGAAAGGCCTATATATTGTATATTTCAAGGTACACAGCCGTGTACTAAGTGATCAGACGGTGTGTATGAACACCAGGTATGAGAAATTACTTTGCAAGAGAACGCACAGTACAGTTGCCAATTGATAAGGCATATATTGTATATTTCAAGGTACACAGCCGTGTAGACTAAGTGATCGACGGTGTGTATGAACACCAGGTATGAGAAATTACTTTTGCAAGAGAACGCACAGTACAGTTGCCAATTATAAGGCCTATATTATTGTATATTTCAAGGTACACAGCCGTGTACTAAGTGATCAGACGGTGTGTATGAACACCAGTTTGAGAAATTACTTTGCAAGAGAACGCACAGTACAGTTGCCAATTGAAAGGCCTATATATTGTATATTTCAAGGTACACAGCCGTGTACTAAGTGATCAGACGGTGTGTATGAACACCAGGTTTGAGAAATTAACTTTGCAAGAGAATGCACCAGTACAGTTGCCAATTGAAAGGCCTATATATTGTATATTTCAAGGTACACAGCCGTGTACTAAGTGATCAGACGGTGTGTATGAACACCAGGTTTGAGAAATTACTTTGCAAGAGAACGCACAGTACAGTTGCCAATTGAAAGGCCTATATATTGTATATTTCAAGGTACACAGCAGTAGTGCCAAATATAGTTTGGTATGTAGCAGAGCACCTAATACACCACTAATGCCTCTCTCTGTCCCTACTCCAGCAGCTATCCCTGAATACGGCAGCCGTTTTCTGTAAAGTGTATACTTGGTAGTAAAGCTATCACTGTACTGCACTATAGTAAGCCCTGATAAAGGGCTTTTAATCACGCTCCTGCCTGTCCAACAGCTAAAACCTGTCTCTCCCTTCTCCAGCCTCTGTCCCTGACTAAGTTCACGCAGCATATGCGAACGAGCAGGAAGAGCTGAGTTTTTAATATTCGAGGTCACATGGTTTTTCCAGCCAATGCATGTAGACGCCGTTTTCGCGCTGCCAGCGTGCTCAGCGTGCCTTTCATACCCCCCCTGCATGGTGATTGGTGGAAAAAGAGCGCCAGGGAAGGTGGGAGGGGAAACGAATTCTAAGTGCGCCATCGCCGTTATACTCGAAAGAAATCGAGCACGCCGAATATCGTAGTATTCGATCGAATACCAGCTCGATCGAACACTACTCGCTCATCTCTACTAATAATGTATGTGCACCATATGTCTTAGGTGATGTAAAACTGGGAGAGTCACTTGTAGAGAAAGATTTTCATGAATTAAAAGAGGCATGGACTTACAGGACAAGAATATAATATTACGACTTTACAAAGCTTTGGTGTAGCCTCATCTGAGATATGCAGTTCATTTCTGGACACCAGTCCACAGAAAGAATGTCCTGGGAAATTACAGAGAAGAGAGACTAAACTGATAAGAGGCATCAAGAGTCTAAAGGGTGTATTAGACATCCCTATTGTTGTGAAGGAAGCGTTCCTTCCCGGAAATCACCTGCTCGGTAGTGGAGGAGACCGCTGCATGCGACTACATGCAGCCATCTCCTCTGCAGCATGGAGACAAGCAATCACTATGCCATTGCTCGTCCCCATGCTCTATAGTGGTTTGCCGGCGCCAAATCGTTATTAGACACCACAATCTGCTGCCTGCAAAATATAATTTTTTAACCTGTCAAAAGATTTGGATTGCCTGATGAATGAGCACTTGCTTGGGCAATTGGCGGCAGTATTAGAGTGCCAGATGATCGCTAACGAGCGTTACTATAAATACCCGTTAGTGACATTTGTCAAAACATTTGCAGGTGTAATACATCTTTTAGTTATGAGGAAATAATTACATTCATTTAGTCTTGAAAAGATGTGTCTAAGGGGGGACATGATTACCCTATACAAATATATAAATGGGCCATGCAAAATATATGGTGAAACGCTCATAAAATCCTCTAAAAAGACAAAGGAGCACTGCCTCCTTTAGTCTCCAGTGGCATCAAGGCTTCTTTACTGTAAGAACTATAAACCTGTTGTGGACAGTTTAAAAACGGCTAATATGAATTCTTAAAATGAAATAACATTAAAGGGCTTATCCCATAGTTAATGTAAAAAATGAATCAGACCAAATAGGACATGATAATGTGTTTCTAACAAGTCTAGAACCAGCCCTGTACCTCACATGGATTAAGAGATCTGGCCATTCATTGCTACAATTGGTCTGCAAGATTTATTTCAAGTTGAAGCTCAGGGTATGTGTCCTTTCTCAGAAGTCATGTCCTGTCTGTTGTAGTGGTGTCAATTGAAGGATGGAACTGAGCATGTTCTTCTATCTCAGGGAGCAGGACAGAGAAATTAGAAAAAGTGCAAACAGCAGGTGGCGCTATACAGATGGATTTGTATTGAATAACACAGTAGCGATTATAAAGGTTTAAATTACATGCAATTACAAAAATATTCAGGTGTTGAATGGAAATCTGTTGAATAATTTTCATGAGACAACCTCTTTAATACTCATGAAAATGTGTAGAATTCTGGTTCTCGCTCTCCTTTCCTAAAACAATCACATCCTCACCAATCTCTTGGTTAAACTTGATGGCCTTGTGTCTTTTTTTAACCATACTAACTACAGTATGTAATTATGAATTTAAATGTGTGTTTAAAGGGGTTCTCCGGGAATTAAGAAAATGAAAATACCTAAATATTACGTTATTATAAATATATTCCCATATACCTTTCATTAGTTATAATGGCTCTTTTTGTCTTGGGAGCAATCATTAGGAAAAATAAAATGGCTGCTGTCCTATTAGTACACAAAAATCCTGTCCTAATCACACAGCAGGACACAGCCACATCCCCACCTCCTCTCTGTACTTCATGTCTCCTCATGTACTCCGTTCTTTCAGAGATTCAGGTGAAGATCATATTAAAACTGTATTCAGGACGATAACCCCTGATGAGCAGAGCAGAGAGGAGCATGAGTCAGCTCTTTACCTCAGTGTTGTGAAGTAACTTGTCCTCCTGTGTCATTAGGACAGGTTCTGTGTGTACTAATAGGACAGCGGCTATTTTCTTTCCCCTGATGATTGCTTCCCAGACAAAACGAGCCATTAGAGCTAATGAAAGGTATTTAGGAATTTATTAATAATAAAGTAATATTTAGGTATTTTCATTTTCTTAATTCTTGGAGAACCCCTTTAATGTCTTGTGAGATGTCTAATGTCTTGTGTGTCTACAATAAAACTGGATTCCTGTTTTAAAGTATATGGTTGTACAGTATACACAGTTGCAATTGCTATCCCAAATATGAGTGAGAGGAGGTACCTTGGATTTCCAGGTATTCTATTTCTGGAGAACTAGAACAATCAGAAGAGAAGGATTTGGGGGTAGTCATCTCTGACAGCCTCAAAATGAGTAACCAATGCAACCAGGTGGTAGGGAAAGCAAATCTTATGCTTGGCTGCATAGCTAGAGGTATAACAAGCAGAAAGAGGGAGATTGTGATTCCTCTGTATAGAGCTCTAGTGAGACCACATCTGGAATACTGTGTTCAATTCTGGAGACCTCACCTGCAAAAGGATATTGCTAAAATAGAACGGGTACAAAGAAGAGCTACAAAAATGGTGGAAGGTCTAAAGCATAGAACTTAGAAAGAAGAGAAAGGGGGGACATGATATTAAATATGTTAAAAGACTGAATAAAGTTCAGGAGGGAAGGATTATTAATAAGAAACTGAACACAAGAACAAGGGGGCACAATCTGAGTTGTGGGAAAAATCAAGAACAACATTAGAAAATATTATTTCACTGAAAGAGTAGTAGAAGCTTGGAACAAACTTCCAGCAGAGGTGGTTGATAAATCCACAGTAACTGAATTTAAACATGCCTGAGATAAACATGTATCTTTCCTAAGATAATAATAAAGGAATAATAAAGGAATAATAAAAATGAAGACTAGATGGACCAGGTGGTCTTTTTCTGCAGTCAATCTTCTATGTTTCCATGTAATCATCAAATAAAGATGATATTTAAAACAAGCAATATAAAAAAGTGTTGGAAAAAAATGTCAGTTCAATTTGAACATACTAAAAAACAGTCCTTTGAAAAAAAAACAGACTTTGAAACAGTCCTTCTAAATGTCATGTACGTCTAATGCTGGTAACTTATTTTTATAGCTCTATTTTTAATAAATCTGTATTTACTATTTATTACAATATATTTATAACCTTGAAAGAGTCATTATGAATCTTTATACGTTTAGGCTTTTTTCCAGACAGGCTGAATAATGTTGGCTTATAATACCGATGTTCCAGTCCGTAAGAAATATTTGAGTTACTGTTTAAACTTCTGACACTGGTTTCTTGACACATTGAACATTTATTTATAACCTTGTTTAGATCTGCTTTAGCTTCTTTTTCTTTTTTTACTCACCACATGACTACTCAGTAGAGTCCTGAAGTCATTTTAAATACTGAGACAGAAAAGAACATACCAGTCTTAGGCTCTGTTCCAATGTCAGATTGGTCCACCAGAGTACCAGAGGATCCTCATGTGGGCCTAGGTTCTGATACCATAGTGGGCCCTAAAAGGCCATGAGAGAAAAAAAACATAATTTGGAGCTGCCTTTGGAGCCAATAACTTAATACTTTGGTCTATTTCTTTGAATCCCCTATTAGACTTTATTGATGATATGAGGGTTGGACCCTGAGAATAATTTCCTCTGGTGGGCAAAAGGAACCAAAGTCTGACCCTGCTTAGTTCACATTTGCATTGAGACTGATCTGTGTCATGAAAGAGACCAGAGAAGGCCATCGGTGTCTGCCTACCTATATTGGGGTCAGTAAGATTCCACCAAGGTGTCTGTTGTTTTGATTGCAGCATTGAGCAGTATTCTTCTAATAAAAAAAAGATCAACTCTGCAACAGAGCTCAAATGCAGACATGAACAGAACCTTATATGAAACTAACCATGTTTGGGAAAACATATGTTATAATGAACTTACTGGTTACTAGACAGTCCAGTATTTGCTGTTACTCCATTGTATTTGAAGTTTTCCGTGACCAAGACAATAACCATGTGGCCGGCAAAGAGTCTTGATATATAGTGAAATTAAACTTTTCACTTGTCATATTTTCTACTTTTTTATTTAAATATATAAAACACATTACAGTCAATGCTTTTTGTTGAATTATGATGATGTTTGATCTGTGGCATTTTTTTTAAATACAATTTTTATGGAAGTGTGTGTGCATCTTCTAGGCCAATTAACAGATTTCTGATACTCCTCAGGGCATTATCACGGCAGCCTCCTGGTCTTCACTTTAACTCCTTTACATGAATCTGGACTCAACAAACAGGCCACTACCTCCTGGCGTATTCTCAGTTCAGTGGCTGCTGTCAACAGACACCAGTGCGGAACACTGACTGATAAGGCAAAACCGTAGTCAGGAAAAACAGGCAGAATACGTTCAACCTAAATGTGGGGTCAATATGAGAGTCAGACAGAGGTCAAATCAGGCAGCAAACAGTCAAAATATGGTAAACAGGCAGATGGTATACAGGAGATCAGAACAAATATAATGCACCTTCACAGAAAAGCTAGCTAACTAGAACCTACTGCTCAGGCACCTTCTCATAGCAGAATGTGCCTAAAATAACACACTGATAAAATCTAGGGTTAGTTCATTAAGATAACTATAGATTCCCTGAAGTAGGGATGGGTGTGTGTTTAAAATGTAGTAATGTTTATAAATCTGTATTAAAAGGCATTAGCCACTTGTTCTGGAAGAATTGAATCAAACTATCAGGCACAGTACACAGAGCTAAGGATACTAGTGATCATCATCAGCTGTGTATAAGTAAAATACACCTCTTAGCACATATAGCAATACTGCATCACTAATCTGCCATATATTTCAAGAGCACTCAGTCATAGTCATTACTGTAAAAAGAAACAGCAACAAACTTGTTACATAAAAAGTGAGCATTATGGCTGATTCTATATGTTAGTAAGAAATATATTATTGCTAGACAAGGTATTCAGGCGAAATAGGAGTCAGCTGGGCTACAAATGCATAGTTCCTCCGCCAACCTACCGTAATCCCATCATTATTAATCGCAGTGAGCCGAAATCATGTTGGCTAAGTTTGCACCTTTAAATTAATTTTTGAATAAATAAAATGCTACTCATTTGTAGTGCTGTAAAGTTGTTGTTCATTTTATTTGTACCTATTTCTTCGTCCTGTTTTTTTCCATTTACTGAAAACAGGAATGTGATTTTTCCATTGGATTATAACTTTTATAAAAATATGGCTTTACTTTGGCATGAGAAATAAGCCTTTTTACCTATTATTACAAGCTTAGGGACTACCATTTTTGTTTAACTTCTTAATCTTGTTCAACTATGTGTTCTGATTTCACCTTGTCCTTCTTCCAGATAGCAGATTTTTTTTACATTATGACAAAAACATGTTGAGTTAAGTTCCATGGTTTCTCAGAATGTTACCTTATTTTCTTTTGTAACAGGATATGCTTGTCTTTTAATTTGAACCAAATGTCATACAGTTCTACTTTTTCCAAGTACAAAAGATATTTGTTTAATCTATCGTTGTTAATATGACATATCATAATTTGTGTTAACATTTATGGAAATAAATTTGGCAATGTATAAAAAGGGCCAAATGAATTTTTCCATATATGGTGATATTATGTCCTTTATTTGTGGAAAAACATGTGAGAAAGCGTGATTAGCCAAGTTGCAATGCTATTACAAGTAGTTCTCCTCAAAGCTGCTGGTAGGACTTGAACCCTAGGCTTGTCCTTAAGAAACATCTAAACTACAATTTCAACCTGAAAGCATCTAGAGTAAATGTGTTCAGCATTGGGATTTTATAATATGAATAATTGTATTTAACAATATCAGGCAGGCTTATCAAGCTTTCTAAAATGACCTTTCCCCGACTAAACCAATCCCCCACCAACTCCTCTGGCCTAAACTCGATCCTCTAACAGTCCCAAACCCGAAGGAGATCGGTTTACACCACTGCTTTCAGTACAATAATGGCTCGAATCCTACTTATCACAATCAACTACCTACTGTATGTGTCACCCCCAATTCCTCATAGATTGTAAGCTCTTGCGAGCAGGGCCCTGACTCCTAGTGTTTCAGTTGTATATTAGCCAGTTACTTTTGTTTTGTACATGAACCCTATGAATTTGTAAAGTGCTGCGGAATATAGTGGCGCTATATAAATAAATATTATTATTATTATTATCAAGCCCTCTTAAAAAATGCTATGCCTGCTGTGAAACATGTCCAGTGAAAGACTTAGGCTCACATTTATGTTACAGTTTCTGGCAGGAACCTCAGTCACAGATTCCAGCAAACAAACAAACAAAAAGATGATATAACACTCCACGCAGTGGTATTTTGTCAGGTAAAATGCCAGTATTCACACCAGACACCTGATGGAACCTATGATAGAGATGGGATCTGTCAATTACACTCACCGGCCACTTTATTAGGTACACCTGTCCAACTGCTCGTTAACACTTAATTTCTAATCAGCCAATCACATGGCGGCAACTCAGTGCATTTAGGCATGTAGACATGGTCAAGACAATCTCCTGCAGTTCAAACAGAGCATCAGTATGGGGAAAAAAGGTGATTTGAGTGCCTTTGAACGTGGCATGGTTGTTGGTGCCAGAAGGGCTGGTCTGAGTATTTCAGAAACTGCTGATCTACTGGGATTTTCACGCACAACCATCTCTAGGGTTTACAGAGAATGGTCCGAAAAAGAAAAAACATCCAGTGAGCGGCAGTTCTGTGGGCGGAAATGCCTTGTTGATGCCAGAGGTCAGAGGAGAATGGGCAGACTGGTTCGAGCTGATAGAAAGGCAACAGTGACTCAAATTGCCACCCGTTACAACTAGAGATGAGCGAGTAGTGTTCGATCGAGCCGGTATTCGATCGAATACTACGCTATTCGGCATACTCGATTTCAATCGAGTATAACGGCGATGGCGCACTTAGAATTCGTTTCCCCTCCCACCTTCCCTGGCGCTCTTTTTCCACCAATCAACATGCAGGGGGGGTATGACAGGCACGCTGAGCACGCTGGCAGCGCGAAAACAGCGTCTACATGGATTGGCTGGAAAAACCATGTGACCTCGAATATTAAAAACTCAGCTCTTCCTGCTCGTACGCATATGCTGCGTGAACTTAGTCAGGGACAGAGGCTGGAGAAGGGACAGACAGGTTTTAGCAGTTGGACAGGCAGGAGCGTGATTAAAAGCCCTTATCAGGGCTACTATAGTGCACTACAGTGATAGCTTTACTACAAGATACACTTTACAGAGAACGGCTGCCGTATTCAGGATAGCTGCTGGAGTAGGGACAGAGAGAGGCATTAGTGGTGTATTAGGTGCTCTGCTACATACCAAACTATATTTGGCACTACTGTTCAGCGTTCTTTTTGGCTGAAAAACCCTGTTATATAACTAGTGTGTATATGCACCATCTGATCTGGCAGTATACGGCTGTGAATTTTATTTTATTTTTTTAAATACAGTTTATTTGGCTCTAGTGTTCTGGGTTCTGTGTGCCTGCAATACCCTTTTTGTATACCAGGTGTAAATACCCACCGTCTGTTCAGTTAGTACACGGCTGTGTACCTTGAAATGTACAATATCTAGGCCATTTAATTGGCCACTGTACTGTGCGTTCTCTTGCTAAATTATTTCACATACCTGGTGTAAATACCCACCGTCTGTTCAGTTACTACACGGCTGTGTACCTTGAAATATACAATATCTAGGCCTTTTAATAGGCCACTGTACTGTGCGTTCTCTTGCTAAATTATTTCACATACCTGGTGTAAATACCCACCGTCTGTTCAGTTACTACACGGCTGTGTACCTTGAAATATACAATATCTAGGCCATTTAATTGGCCACTGTACTGTGCGTTCTCTTGCTAAATTATTTCACATACCTGGTGTAAATACCCACCGTCTGTTCAGTTACTACACGGCTGTGTACCTTGAAATATACAATATCTAGGCCTTTTAATTGGCCACTGTACTGTGCGTTCTCTTGCTAAATTATTTCACATACCTGGTGTAAATACACACCGTCTGTTCAGTTAGTACACGGCTGTGTACCTTGAAATATACAATATCTAGGCCATTTAATAGGCCACTGTACTGTGCGTTCTCTTGCTAAATTATTTCACATACCTGGTGTAAATACCCACCGTCTGTTCAGTTACTACACGGCTGTGTACCTTGAAATATACAATATCTAGGCCATTTAATTGGCCACTGTACTGTGCGTTCTCTTGCTAAATTATTTTAAAAACCTGGTGTAAATACCCACCGTCTGTTCAGTTACTACACGGCTGTGTACCTTGAAATATACAATATCTAGGCCTTTTAATAGGCCACTGTACTGTGCGTTCTCTTGCTAAATTATTTCACATACCTGGTGTAAATACCCGCCGTCTGTTCAGTTACTACACGGCTGTGTACCTTGAAATATACAATATCTAGGCCATTTAATTGGCCACTGTACTGTGCGTTCTCTTGCTAAATTATTTCACATACCTGGTGTAAATACCCACCGTCTGTTCAGTTACTACACGGCTGTGTACCTTGAAATATACAATATCTAGGCCATTTAATAGGCCACTGTACTGTGCGTTCTCTTGCTAAATTATTTTAAAAACCTGGTGTAAATACCCACCGTCTGTTCAGTTAGTACACGGCTGTGTACCTTGAAATATACAATATCTAGGCCTTTTAATTGGCGACTGTACTGTGCGTTCTCTTGCTAAATTATTTCACATACCTGGTGTAAATACCCACCGTCTGTTCAGTTACTACACGGCTGTGTACCTTGAAATATACAATATCTAGGCCATTTAATTGGCCACTGTACTGTGCGTTCTCTTGCTAAATTATTTCACATACCTGGTGTAAATACCCACCGTCTGTTCAGTTACTACACGGCTGTGTACCTTGAAATATACAATATCTAGGCCTTTTAATTAGGCCACTGTACTGTGCGTTCTCTTGCTAAATTATTTCACATACCTGGTGTAAATACCCACCGTCTGTTCAGTTACTACACGGCTGTGTACCTTGAAATATACAATATCTAGGCCTTTTAATTGGCCACTGTACTGTGCGTTCTCTTGCTAAATTATTTCACATACCTGGTGTAAATACCCACCGTCTGTTCAGTTACTACACGGCTGTGTACCTTGAAAATATACAATATCTAGGCCTTTTAATTAGGCCACTGTACTGTGCGTTCTCTTGCTAAATTATTTCACATACCTGGTGTAAATACCCACCGTCTGTTCAGTTACTACACGGCTGTGTACCTTGAAATATACAATATCTAGGCCATTTAATTGGCCACTGTACTGTGCGTTCTCTTGCTAAATTATTTCACATACCTGGTGTAAATACCCACCGTCTGTTCAGTTACTACACGGCTGTGTACCTTGAAATATACAATATCTAGGCCATTTAATTGGCCACTGTACTGTGCGTTCTCTTGCTAAATTATTTCACATACCTGGTGTAAATACCCACCGTCTGTTCAGTTACTACACGGCTGTGTACCTTGAAATATACAATATCTAGGCCATTTAATAGGCCACTGTACTGTGCGTTCTCTTGCTAAATTATTTTAAAAACCTGGTGTAAATACCCACCGTCTGTTCAGTTACTACACGGCTGTGTACCTTGAAATATACAATATCTAGGCCTTTTAATTGGCCACTGTACTGTGCGTTCTCTTGCTAAATTATTTCACATACCTGGTGTAAATACCCACCGTCTGTTCAGTTACTACACGGCTGTGTACCTTGAAATATACAATATCTAGGCCATTTAATTGGCCACTGTACTGTGCGTTCTCTTGCTAAATTATTTCACAACCTGGTGTAAATACCCACCGTCTGTTCAGTTACTACACGGCTGTGTACCTTGAAATATACAATATCTAGGCCATTTAATAGGCCACTGTACTGTGCGTTCTCTTGCTAAATTATTTTAAAAACCTGGTGTAAATACCCACCGTCTGTTCAGTTAGTACACGGCTGTGTACCTTGAAATATACAATATCTAGGCCTTTAATTGGCGACTGTACTGTGCGTTCTCTTGCTAAATTATTTCACATACCTGGTGTAAATACCCGCGTCTGTTCAGTTACTACACGGCTGTGTACCTGAAATATACAATATCTAGGCCATTTAATTGGCCACTGTACTGTGCGTTCTCTTGCTAAATATTTCACATACCTTGTGTAAATACCCACCGTCAGTTCAGTACTACACGGCTGTGTACCTTGAAATATACAATATCTAGGCCATTTAATTGGCCACTGTACTGTGCCGTTCTCTTGCTAAATTATTTTAAAAACCTGGGTAAATACCCACCGTCTGTTCAGTTAGTACACGGCTGTGTACCTTGAAATATACACTATCTAGGCCTTTTAATTGGCCCACTGTACTGTGCGTTCTCTTGCTAAATTATTTCACATACCTGGTGTAAATACCCGCCGTTTGTTCAGTTACTGCACAGCTGTGTACCTTGAAATATCATATCTAGGCCTTTTAATTGGCCACTGTACTGTGCGTTCTCTTGCTAAATTATTTCACATACCTGCGTGTAAATACCCACCGTCTGTTCAGTTACTACACGGCATGTGTACCTTGAAATATACAATATCTAGGGCCATTTAATTGGCCACTGTACTGTGCGTTCTCTTGCTAAATTATTTCACATACCTGGTGTAAATACCCGCCGTCTGTTCAGTTACTACCACGGCTGTGTACCTTGAAATATACAATATCTAGGCCATTTAATTGGCCACTGTACTGTGCGTTCTCTTGCTAAATTATTTCACATACCTGGTGTAAATACCCACCGTCTGTTCAGTTACTACACGGCTGTGTACCTTGAAATATACAATATCTAGGCCATTTAATTGGCCACTGTACTGTGCGTTCTCTTGCTAAATTATTTCACATACCTGGTGTAAATACCCACCGTCTGTTCAGTTACTACACGGCTGTGTACCTTGAAATATACAATATCTAGGCCATTTAATTGGCCACTGTACTGTGCGTTCTCTTGCTAAATTATTTTAAAAACCTGGTGTAAATACCCACCGTCTGTTCAGTTAGTACACGGCTGTGTACTTGAAATATACAATATCTAGGCCTTTTAATTGGCCACTGTACTGTGCGTTCTCTTGCTAAATTATTTCACATACCTGGTGTAAATACCCACCGTCTGTTCAGTTACTACACGGCTGTGTACCTTGAAATATACAATATCTAGGCCATTTAATTGGGCCACTGTACTGTGCGTTCTCTTGCTAAATTATTTTAAAACCTGGTGTAAATACCCACCGTCTGTTCAGTTACTACACGGCTGTGTACCTTGAAATATACAATATCTAGGCCTTTTAATTGGCCACTGTACTGTGCGTTCTCTTGCTAAATTATTTCACATACCTGGTGTAAATACCCACCGTCTGT
Source organism: Rhinella marina (assembly GCA_900303285.1). Taxonomy (NCBI): domain Eukaryota; kingdom Metazoa; phylum Chordata; class Amphibia; order Anura; family Bufonidae; genus Rhinella; species Rhinella marina. The sequence goes on along the minus strand of ONZH01026038.1, from coordinate 5,287 downwards.
TCAGTTACTACACGGCTGTGTACCTTGAAATATACAATATCTAGGCCATTTTAATTGGCCACTGTACTGTGCGTTCTCTTGCTAAATTATTTCACATACCTGGTGTAAATACCCACCGTCTGTTCAGTTACTACACGGCTGTGTACCTTGAAATATACAATATCTAGGCCTTTTAATTAGGCCACTGTACTGTGCGTTCTCTTGCTAAATTATTTCACATACCTGGTGTAAATACCCACCGTCTGTTCAGTTAGTACACGGCTGTGTACCTTGAAATATACAATATCTAGGCCTTTTAATTGGCCACTGTACTGTGCGTTCTCTTGCTAAATTATTTCACATACCTGGTGTAAATACCCACCGTCTGTTCAGTTACTACACGGCTGTGTACCTTGAAATATACAATATCTAGGCCATTTTAATTGGCCACTGTACTGTGCGTTCTCTTGCTAAATTATTTCACATACCTGGTGTAAATACCCACCGTCTGTTCAGTTACTACACGGCTGTGTACCTTGAAATATACAATATCTAGGCCTTTTAATTGGCCACTGTACTGTGCGTTCTCTTGCTAAATTATTTCACATACCTGGTGTAAATACCCACCGTCTGTTCAGTTACTACACGGCTGTGTACCTTGAAATATACAATATCTAGGCCATTTAATTGGCCACTGTACTGTGCGTTCTCTTGCTAAATTATTTCACATACCTGGTGTAAATACCCACCGTCTGTTCAGTTACTACACGGCTGTGTACCTTGAAATATACAATATCTAGGCCATTTTAATTGGCCACTGTACTGTGCGTTCTCTTGCTAAATTATTTCACATACCTGGTGTAAATACCCACCGTCTGTTCAGTTAGTACACGGCTGTGTACCTTGAAATATACAATATCTAGGCCTTTTAATTGGCCACTGTACTGTGCGTTCTCTTGCTAAATTATTTCACATACCTGGTGTAAATACCCACCGTCTGTTCAGTTACTACACGGCTGTGTACCTTGAAATATACAATATCTAGGCCATTTAATTGGCCACTGTACTGTGCGTTCTCTTGCTAAATTATTTCACATACCTGGTGTAAATACCCACCGTCTGTTCAGTTACTACACGGCTGTGTACCTTGAAATATACAATATCTAGGCCTTTTAATAGGCCACTGTACTGTGCGTTCTCTTGCTAAATTATTCACATACCTGGTGTAAATACCCACCGTCTGTTCAGTTACTACACGGCTGTGTACCTTGAAATATACAATATCTAGGCCTTTTAATAGGCCACTGTACTGTGCGTTCTCTTGCTAAATTATTTCACATACCTAATTATATACCCAAATATTGTATTTGCAACCAAAAAAAAATAAAATGCGGAGGGGGGCTAGCGGAATCGGACGTGGACGAGGACGGGGGCGCGGAAATGCTGTTGGGGCCTTGTTGAAGCCAGTGGGGATACAATGCGTGCTGGTGAGGGTCAGCCAGGATCCCGCTCATCCAGAATCCCTGCCTTTATGGGACAGTTAAGCAGGGGGCGGGTTACACCGCTGTTGAGGCCTGAGCAGGTTGAACAGGTGGTGCAATGGATAGCCGATAGCGCTTCCACACAGTTGTCCACCAGCCAGTCATCCACACAGTCTCACTCTGACCCTCCTTCCTCCACACCTGGCCAACAGAGTCATCCCACCCTTGACCCCTCCCAGGAGCTCTTTTCGGGTCCTTTTTCAGATGTGCCGGAAGAATCCCAGGAGCTAGCAGAGGAATTTGTTTGTAGTGATGCCCAAACACTTGAGTTTTCGCCATCTCCTGCTGATGTGGACCCTGAGCCAGCATCTGTTATCATGAGCGATGATGATGATGAGACGCAGTTGCCATCAAGGGAGGCTGTTGGAATGTCCAGTGGGCAGGAGGAGGAGCAGAGTGAGGAAGAGGAGGTGGTGGATGACGAAATGACCGACCCCACTTGGCCAGGGGTGATGTCCAGCGGGGAAAGCAGTGGAGAGGTGGTGGTCTGCGCAGCACCGAAAAAGGCAGCAAGAGGCAGAGGGATGTCCAGAGGCAGAGGGATGTCCAGAGGCAGAGGGATGTCCACAGGCAGAGGGATGTCCACAGGCAGAGGACAGTCCAGACAGAGAAGTGAGGCCACAGCCAGCAGGGCCGAAGCTGTTCCCGGCAGCGGGCAGTCGCGCGAAGCTCCCCCATCGAGGCCTCGTACTTCTGTGGTGTGGAGATTTTTTAATGTTTGTGCGGATGACAAACTGAGCGCGGTTTGCACACTCTGCCACTCAAAACTGAGTAGGGGCTCTGAGAAGAGCAATCTGACCACCTCAGGCATGCGGCGTCACTTGGAAGTCAAGCACTGGGCTGAGTGGGAGAGAGCAAACGCAATACAAACCTGCGCCCGGTCTTGCTGCCACTGCCTCTTCCCCTTTGTTGTGTGCTGCCACTGCGGTCCAGACCTCCAGCCAGGACACCTCCACATCTGCCTCTGCCTCGGCTACTTTGGGGCCTTCTCCTTCAGCCTCCCCTTCCCCCGCCTCTTCGCCTGCACCTTCACACTCCTCGTCCCAACAACTGTCCATCTCGCAGGCGTTCGACCGCAGGCGGAAGTACGCCTCGAGTCACCCCCAAGCCCAAGCCTTAAACTGCCACATCTCCAAACTGCTGGCCCTGGAGATGTTGCCGTTTAGGCTTGTGGAGACGCAGGCCTTCCGCGACCTGATGGCGGCTGCCGCACCTCGCTATTCCGTCCCTAGCCGCCACTACTTTTCCCGGAGTGCCGTCCCCGCCCTGCACCAGCACGTGTCGCGTAACATCAGGCGGGCCCTGAGGTACGCAGTCAGCGCAAAGGTCCACTTGACCACCGACTCGTGGACAAGCGCTTGCGGCCAGGGACGCTACATTCTCTTTGACGGCACACTGGGTGAATGTAGTGGAAGCGGGGACGGGGTCGCAAACAGAGACGGCCTACCTACCACCCCCGCCCAAGATTGCCAGCATGGGTTCTGATAAACCCCCTCCTCCTCCTCCTCCTCCTCCTCCTCCTGTGCCTTAACATCTCCCTCAGCCGCTAGCTGGAAGCGTTGCAGCACTGGCGCGGGGAGACGTCAGCAGGCGGTGCTAAAGCTCATCAGCTTGGGCGACAGGAAGCACAGCGCCCCAGAGGTGAGGGACGCCATATTGCAGCAGACGGAGATGTGGCTGTCGCCGCTGCAGCTAGGACCAGGCATGGTCGTGTGCGATAACGGCCGTAACCTGGTGGCGGCTCTGGAGCTTGCCGAACTCAATCACGTACCATGCCTGGCCCACGTTTTTAATCTGGTAGTCCAAAAATTTCTAAAGACTTACCCCAACCTGGCAGAGCTACTGGTGAAAGTGCGGCGCTTGTGCGCTCACTTTCGGAAGTCAACTGTAGCTGCTGCTAGCTTAAAAAAACTCCAGCAACGCCTCCATTTGCCTGAACATCGGCTGTTGTGCGACCTGCCGACTCGCTGGAATTCCACCTATTCCATGTTGGCCAGGGTGTGTGAGCAGCAGAGAGCATTGATGGAGTACCAGATTATGAATCCACGCGTGCCTCCAACTCAGCTCCCTCAGTTTGCCAACCACGAGTGGCCATGGATGGCAGACATATGCGATGTACTGCGTATCTTTGAGGAGTCCACCAAGAAGGTCAGCAGCGAGGACGCTATAGTGAGCGTAACCATCCCGCTCCTAGGCGTCCTTAAAGAATCGCTCATCGCAATAAGGGAGAACGCATTGCACGCAGAGGAGACGGGGGTAGGAGGAGACGCAACGGAGCTACACAGTCAGACCACACTTTTGTCTGCTTCACGGTGGCAGTTGCAGGAGGAGGAGGATGAGGAGGAGGAGGACGACGTGGAGGTGGCTGTGGAAGAGGAGGAGGATGCTGGCGGCGAGGGTAGCAGTCAGGCTGTGTGCGTCCCATTGGTTCAGCGCGGATGGGGCGGAGAGGAGGCGGAAGAGGAAGAGGAGGAAATGGCAAGTGATCCTTCTGGTGGGGGCAGTGAGGTCATGCCTATTCAGAGTCTGGCACACATGGCTGACTTCATGCTGGGCTGCTTTTCCCGGGACACACGTGTTGTCCGGATAGTGGAGAACAAACTGTACTGGGTCTTCGCACTCCTGGACCCCCGGTATAAAGATAACGTCTCCTCTTTTATTCCGGTAGAGGAGAGGACGAATCGATTGCTGGAATACCAGAGGGAACTCGTGCAGAACATGATGGAGATTTTCCCACCCACCATCGCTGGCGGCAGAGAGGAGAGGGTCTCCCAGAGTCCCACAACATCCATCAGGCCCACAGCCACCAGGGGAACACTCTCCAAGGTGTGGGACACGTTCATGGCACCCCCTCGTGCAACTTCCATCACTGCGGGGCCCGCTATCAGCAGGAGGGACAAGTATCGGCGGATGTTGCGGGAGTACCTGGCAGACCGTAACCCCTGTCCTCCCCGATCCCTCGGCGTCCTACACTTACTGGGTCTCCAAGTTGGACACGTGGCTGGAACTGTCCCTGTACGCCTTGGAGGTGCTTGCCTGCCCTGCCGCCAGCGTGCTATCAGAAAGGGTGTTCAGCGCAGCCGGGGGCATTATAACCGATAAGCGCAGCCGCCTGTCAACCGACAGTGCCGACAGGCTGACGCTAATCAAAATGAACAGCAAGTGGATTGACCCGGACTTTGCTTCTCCAACCGTGGAAAGCAGCCAAAAGTGAAGTGCCATCTGTATGAAGTGCCATTTCCTCCTCCACCTCCTCCTCCTCCTTAACCGCCGTAGAATTGCTCCGTAAATAAGAAAAATTTATATATTTATGGCTCACCTCTTGGGCCTCCACAAAATGTTTAAGAGGTCTCACCTCTTGGGCCTCCACATAATTTTTAACAGGTCTCACCTCTTGGGCCTCCACATAATTTTTAAGAGGTCTCACCTCTTGGGCCTCCACAAAATTTTTTAAGAGGTCTCACCTCTTGGGCCTCCACATAATTTTTTAACAGGTCTCACCTCTTGGGCCTCCACATAATTTTTAACAGGTCTCACCTCTTTGGGCCTCCACATAATTTTTAAGAGGTCTCACCTCTTGGGCCTCCACAAAATCTTTAAGAGGTCTCACCTCTTGGGCCTCCACATAATTTTTAAGAGGTCTCACCTCTTGGGCCTCCACAAAATCTTTAAGAGGTCTCACCTCTTGGGCCTCCACAAAATCTTTAAGAGGTCTCACCTCTTGGGCCTCCACAAAATGTTTAAGAGGTCTCACCTCTTGGGCCTCC
>ONZH01026037.1:0-43841 GCA_900303285.1 Rhinella marina | reverse complement strand
TTGTAACACTACTCTGGGGTGTTACAAAAGCAATATGCTTATCTGTCCCCAGGCGGAAGAACTGCCAGACGACTGAGGACCGTGGTTTGCTGACAGCCACGGGGGGTCTTGCTGGCTGTTGACTGCCACTGCTGCCTGAGGGTGCCCTCTCAGGACCAAGGCTTTGAGAGGGTGATCTCTGCCTGGTAGCTTGTCTTCTACCCCTCCCTCTTGTGCCTCGGTTGCTTGCAATAGTGGGATGTTGCTGTGTCGGTGGCACCTCTATTTCCTCCACCGACGATGCTGAGGATAATGCTGCTTGAGGGCGCCACGTCCGATCAGCGACATCATCATCAAAGTCAGGACCACTGCTACTTTCCTCCGGTGGCTGGGACAGGATATCAGGTGTGGCACTGGATGCCCCTCCCTGGCTCTGTTGACTGCTTACAGCCAAAACTTCCTCTGGAGTCTCAGTACCTTCCACCCGCTGACTTTGGTAGAGACTCCAAGGGCAGATCAAGGTTTGCAAAGAGTTCACTGGCAGAAGGTGCCCCAAAGGAGAGTGGCATTCTAATAACAGGGGATGGGGCAGAGGACTCTCGCTGACCGTCCCATGTAAGGGTGGTGTCAGATGATCCAGCGGATGTGCAGTGTCCGGGGTGCCGCGGTTGCTACGGGGGCAACCCTTTCCCCCCTCCAGGGCCCTCTAAGGTGTTTTCCCTTTATGTCCCAGTGGTAGGAGTGCCAAGGGGTATTTAGGCCACTCACGTCTTTAGTGGTGTTGTCACGGTGTTCCTACCTCGTGAGACGAACAGGCCCCAGGCGGTGGCTCCGGCTGCAATAAATTTACTAGGAGTAGTAATTGAGGGTCGTCCGGTGGGAATGATGCGCAGACTTGTATGAATGGTCCAACGTAGTTTTATTAACTTATCTTGGTAGGCAGATAACTAGTTTCATTCCTCAACTTGGTGTCCAGCAAGTGCAGCTATTACTTATACTTGGCAGATGCTTGGGAATTCAGGTTTCAGGCTTCCTGTTCTAAGTTGAGGTTAGCTCTTAAGTCTGGCTTCCCTTGAGAGTATTGTAGTGCCTTGTTGCAGGCTATATTACTCTGTCTTTAGGGTACAGCAGAGCTGAAGGTGCTCTGCTGCCCTGCACATGTCCTCCCTGGATGGGGTACAGGGGACAACCAACTGACTAAAACTGTCTTAACTGTCATTTCCTCTCACTGCCGGAAGTTGGAAGAGCTTAACTCCTCTCCAGCAGAGGGGGTCAGAATGGACTAAGGACTGTACCATTCTGGTAAAACTACATCTGAATCTGCCATAGTATTTACTGACACCTGCTGGTACACCAGGTACATTACATGGGAAACAGTTGCATAACATAGAATATAATACATATTAATGCTGGTGATGACATTAATGCACAGAATTACATTTCCAAAGTAGCACACAGATAGAAGCTGATTACGCAGAGTTGTAACACTACTCCGGGGTGTTACATTCCCCCTTACTTAAAGTCAAGCCGTCCTCGGCTTGTGCTTAGGATTAGCATACAGGATTAGGATATAGAAAAACTTACAGGGAAGCTTACAGGGAATCCAATAAGTACCATGTGCTGCATGAAATAGATACATATAAATGACATTACATACATATATAGACAATTGAGCTACTATACTGGTACTTTCCTGCCTTGTGAGTAGGGTGTCCGATCTCTGTTATCCCCTCTCAGCAGACGAACAACCTATGTAAACTGCACTAAGCAACCATTTCTGACTGACTCTGAATATTCTGGCCACGAATACCAAAGAAAGCATGGGGGTGTCTTCACTCTGTAATCCCACCATTGTGAAATGATAAGCCCGCAAACAGAAGGGTGGCTTCATCCTGTAATCCCTTCCAAGCACCAAAGCGTTATAATGCTTTACGCTTTGTCACCTTGATGTCTATCAGTAGCTGCAAGTTATTTTTTCCTGGAGGCGGTGCACGAGGCCTCAGGACATAGTAAACTAGGAGGAGGGATCCTGCCCGTCCTGCCGCAGTTCTAGTGAGAGACTATTCTCTCCTGACATATATAAGACACATCTATAGCAGCGAGGATAACCCTGAAGGAATAAGAGAAAACTGCTTGTGGCTCTGACACCTGGCTACCATGAACCGCTAGTGCGAAACGCCCTCAGAGGCAGCATGTATATCTGAGCTAGAGACAAGTAAGGTGCTAACTATCTGGCTAAGTGCATGACCATACATTAAAGTGCATTGGAGGACACATTGTGACACCTGTAAAGAAATACACAATGGGCAATATTCTTGAACGTTGCTGAAAGGTAAAATATTAGTGCAAACATTTAAGTGCAAATATATTAAAGGCATAATATAGGATATCTGTGGTTACATTCAAGTCCATCTTTTCTTCTTCTTTGGCTGGTAGCTGGAACAAAGTCCCAAATTCAATTGAAATTTGTAATCCACATGGGTAATAAAATAGGTTATAAATAGCAGAAAAGGTTTCTTGACAAACCCTTTTAAAAGTGATTTCCCAACAACCTGAAAAGGGGGGAAAAAGGATGTGGTGCGCAAACATGGCGCAACTGGGATTGTTGAAGATGGGGGGAGTCCTGACACACGTGTCCATCTGGATGGAGAACCAAACAGGGCAACAATAACATAAAATAAAGCCAACAGGCTCTCACCCTTCAAGGCTCAGTCCACGTGGTGGTTCCCATTAGTCTTTGATGGTTCTTGTATGCAGCAGGTTAGTGCAGGCGCCTTCTATTGGAAGGCCTGCAAGTCCTCCTCGCTGCTGCTGGAACTGAAGGACATTAGAGGGCGCTCCTGCCTCTGGTAGGCCTCACGGTAGGCCGCGGCCTTTCCCCAGCGTCCTCTCAAGGATAATTGTGGCACCGGTCTAGGTAGGGTCCCAGTGGTCACACTGGTGACGGTGGCAGCCATCTGGGAATGGACCCTGTAAGGCCCAGATGCTCCTGCCGGGGTCACTGGTGACAGAATTTCAGGTTTAAGGGGCTCAGCCAGAGGCCTACCCCTGGCAACTGATTGGGCTGCCGGTGCCTCCTGCATCAGGTGGTACGTGGCCAGGGGATTAAATATAAATTTGCTGGCTGTAATTTGACCCACCTGGAACGCTGGTGGGGTAGGCAACCCAGGGATGAGAGGATCCGGCTCGCTGGTCGGGGGTCTTGATCCTGGTACGCTGGGGCCTTCTCTCTCTCTGCTTCGCCGTACCAGAGCAGTTGCAGTGGCCGTCGCTGGCGATGGCTCCTCCCACTCTTCTGGGGGCTCCTCCGTTATTCGGGGTCGCTGGATCACCCTCACTCCGGTGGCGAAGGGGCCTTGCAAACTTTTCATCGGGGTGTACTCCACGAAATCGCCGGCATGGAGGTTGTGCTGTGCTGGAGGAAGGTATGGCCTCTTGACGGAGCGGCGATTCACGTAATATTCCACTGCCGTCTCCTCGTCAGTCAGGAACCCGACCCCGCACTCCACATTGAACCAGAGCACGGTTCCGGTGCACCTCTCGAGCTTCGGGTCTCCAGGCCGGGGGTGTTCCAATACTTCTACCACCCACTCTTCCACTTGCCGCTTATACTCCTAGCAGGTGTACGCATTCCTCGTAACTTCTGCTGGTACGATGAGGTTCTGCCTCAGGTCATCCGGCTTAGGCCTCACCGACGGGGTCAGTCCAGCCACCGCTCTGCGTTCCTTCTCTAGAGTGCCGACGGGGACGTTCTTAGCTCGTACGTACGGAGGTTTCTGTACGGAGCCTCCAGCCGTCTCTCTCTTTCCCTCCACCAAATTAGAAGTGGTGGCAGGTACTCCAGCTGCCGCAGCCGGCGGGACGGTCTCGGCCAGGTTCTTCTTTCGCCGGGTACTCAGATTGAGTCGATCCAGGGTAATTTCTTCCCCTCGGGGTTCGGGCTCGTAGGGGTAGGTACCCCACACCATATCTCCTCAGCTAGGGCCGCGCGGACGGGACGCCATCTTGTTGTCTCTCTGCTCCTTCGTGCCAACAGGAGATGGAGGAGGAGCTAAGGGGGTGGAGTCTTTGCTCTCAACGCTCCCCACAGTAAGTTCCTGGCGGGCTGGATTGGATTTTCCCGCGCTACAGGGGGGCGTGCCATGGTTTTCCCGCTCTTGAGGGGGCGGTTTCTTTTCTTCTGCATGAAGAAGCTGCGCCACTAACGAAAAAATGGCGTTGTTAACCCTTCTGGTGCCGGCGCGCAGCGTTTTGCGCCGTCTGCACCGCAGTAACTGTAGCAAAGTCATTTTTCAGGGAACATTTGTCAAATTTCCTGGCCTTGTTGATAAAAGGCATTTAGCTTAAAGTCTGTTTGAGGGATGGCTGAACTGTGGCCTTAACGGTATAGGCACGTCAGACTCATCCTGTTCGTGACGCCATTTTTGCAGTGACCGGGGTGCCGCGGTTGCTACGGGGGCGACCCTTTCCCCCTCCAGGGCCCTCTAAGGTGTTTCCCTTTATGTCCCAGTGGTAGGAGTGCCAAGGGGATTTAGGCCACTCACGTCTTTAGTGGTGTTGTCACGGTGTTCCTACCTCGTGAGACGAACAGGCCCCAGGCGGTGGCTCCGGCTGCAATAAATTTACTAGGAGTAGTAATTGAGGGTCGTCCGGTGGGAATGATGCGCAGACTTGTATGAATGGTCCAACGTAGTTTTATTAACTTATCTTGGTAGGCAGATAACTAGTTTCATTCCTGAACTTGGTGTCCAGCAAGTGCAGCTATTACTTATACTTGGCAGATGCTTGGGAATTCAGGTTTCAGGCTTCCTATTCTAAGTTGAGGTTAGCTCTTAAGTCTGGCTTCCCTTGAGAGTATTGTAGTGCCTTGTTGCAGGCTATATTACTCTGTCTTTAGGGTACAGCAGAGCTGAAGGTGCTCTGCTGTCCTGCACATGTCCTCCCTGGATGGGGTACAGGGGACAACCAACTGACTAAAACTGTCTTAACTGTCATTTCCTCTCACTGCCGGAAGTTGGAAGAGCTTAACTCCTCTCCAGCAGAGGGGGTCAGAATGGACTAAGGACTGTACCATTCTGGTAAAACTACATCTGAATCTGCCATAGTATTTACTGACACCTGCTGGTACACCAGGTACATTACATGGGAAACAGTTGCATAACATAGAATATAATACATATTAATGCTGGTGATGACATTAATGCACGGAATTACATTTCCAAAGTAGCACACAGATAGGAGCTGATTACGCAGAGTTGTAACACTACTCTGGGGTGTTACAGATGCTTGACTCCTCGTTTGGGAGCATTGGGCGGTGGAACTGGAGGATTGGGTAAGCCAATCTAGAACCGCTGGCTGTGTGGTTCTTACTTGACCAGTGGACTCCTTGCCTGGGAAGTGCTGGAAGTAGGACTCTTGGACATTTTTTTATTGTGTGGGGGAAAATGTAATGATATATTTTTTTTATACTTTTTTAAACTTTTTTTTTTTAATAACTTTTTTTATCTTTTTTTTAAAAACTTTTTTTATTTTTATTTTTTTAATTTGTTTATAACTTTTTTTGAAGTTTTTTTTTAACTGCTTTTGTTGTGGCTTAACGGGGTTGACAGCTCCCAGCTGAGCAGCAACATGTAGCGTGTACGGTCACAGAACAGGAATGCTACCTGTCCTGACTCTTTTCTCTCACAATTTTTTTTCTCACCCTATCTCTCCCTAGATGACACAATTTTTTTATTTATATGACTTCCTCTCCCTATCTCTACCTATCTCTTGCTTTCTCAGCCTCTTTCCCTATCTATCACATTAACTTCTATATCTAGCTTTCTCTTCCTCTCTCCTGCTTTTCTCACTAAACCTTTCTATTTCTTCTCTATCTCTCCCTGTATCTATCTACTTGTTTGACTATCTATCTATCTATCTATCTATCTATCTATCTATCTATCTATCGATCTATCTATCTATCTATCTATCTATCTATCTATCTATCTATCTATCGATCTATCGATCTATCTATCTATCTATATCTTTTTCCTCTCTATCTATTGACCTCCGTTCTCTTTGATGTCTGAAGACGCACTGACAAAATGTAGGCGCGATCAGGCACTTCCTGGTCTGTGTGGGTGACGTCACACATCTTTTTTTTCACAGAAAACCAGGATACAAGGGATTATAGGAGTAATAATCCCTTGTATCCTGGTCTATTCTGTGAAAAAAGTACAGTTTTGCGTCGCCGTTTTTTTTTTTACCAGATTCGTTAAGAATCTGGTTCGTTACGGTTCGGTTCGCTCAAAATAACGGCGACGCAAAATATACGCATATTTGAGAATGTAAACTCAAATATGCGTATATTTAGGGTAAGGAATACGGCATATTCCATACCCTAAATATACGCATATTTGAGAATGTTCGCTAATGTGTACGCATTTTATGAATTCTAACGCATTAGCGTACGGATTGGCGTACATTCTCAATAAATATGCGTATATTTGGCGTCGCCATTATTTTAACCAGATTCGTTACGAACCTTCATCAAAATTCGGTTCGGTGACGAACCGAACTTTTGGGAAAGTTCGTAACGAATCTGGTTCGTTACGGTTCGGTTCGCTCATCCCTAATCACTATAATCAAGACACTGTTCAGGTAACCATTGAAGAGGATGCCGTGTTTGGACAAGCACCTCGACCTCTTCGACCAGCTGATTGGCGATGGTCTGACTTACGAAACCCCCGCCAATCAGCTGGTTGAAGAGGCTGACGATAGGTCAGCAACGTGATGACACTGTAAAACCCCTCAAACTATTTTGACTGTATAATGGGAAACTTGGAACATCTAAAATCGCTTCAAATATAAAAACATGTTATTCTCACCCCTTTCTCCAGCAAATCTCTGTGCAGCCCTGATCTGATTCTTCTGCTATTGTTTGTTGATGTGTATAGGATGATTTTGTATTTTAAGCCATTTTAGGACTTTTCTGAGATTTTTAATTATCTCAGACACTTCCATGTAAACCCAAATTTATTCATTTGGGATGCATGCATAGCACAGACACAAAGGTATTTTTTTCCTGATTCCGTTCTGCTTTTTTACAAGTCCGTATGTGAAACCATTCATTTCAATGGGTCCGCAAAAAAAAAAAACAAAACTGAAATTACCGTTTCCGTATGTCCGCATGTCTGTTCGGCAAAAAAATAGAACATGTCCCATTCTTGTCAGTTTTGCTGCCAAGAACAGGCATTGTTACAATGGATCTGCAAAAAAATGGATGCAACATGGATGTCACACGGATATCATCCATTTTTTTTTGTCGGATCCTTATTTTGTGAACCGAAAAATACATACAGTCATGTGCACGAGCCCTTACTAATATATGATCAACTGTTGAGTGGTAATCCTCTTTCAAGGACCATAACCCAAGGAAAGTTTGGTAGGTATTTTATCAGCCTTCAGTCTTTCAATGAGAACTTGCTTTGCTTGCAGATACCACCATCTTGGACTAGAAATATATTCTGCTCTATATAGACTTGTGAACATTTTGCGTGGGTGAAGGATATTTTAAGACATTTTGTAACATATCATTGGGACAGGCTTACAAATCCTATAGGTGGCATAAACTTAGGCTGTGTAGACTTGCACCAGATTTATCACAGGGGCTCAGGGTGGATGATAAATGTGGTGCAGGAATAGACACTTTGTCTAACTCAACTATTGGTTGACTCACAGAATTTTATGGCATTTTACTCCCTTTTCCACAATCTCCACCCCATTCATACCAACCCTCACCCCCTTTTGAGCACGACAGGAAAAAGTACAGAAACGTTTTAGACAGATTCTAAGCACAGTAAATCCGGATCATTGTAAAGAAATTCTTACTGTCAACAGTGCATAATCGCAATTTACTTGGACATTTATTAAACACTTTACTCCATTATTATGGTGTAAAAAAAATTACAAATTATGGCATACTCCATACGTGCATTATAATTACTGACGTTTTCAGCTTCCAAAGTGTCAATAAAAGGGTGTGGGGCTTAGAAGGAAGGGCAGGGCTTTGCACCGTTCTCCGTATTTAATATTACTTTCGCTAGAAAGTAGCAGAAGTTATAGCTGAAGTGTACATTAGCCTGTAGCTGGCATAGACTTCAGTATCTGGCACACAGCAGGGCAGGGATGCACCTAATTTATTAGGAGAGATCTGCTTCTTAATAAATTAGACGCATCTCATGCCAACGCAGGGAGATCAAGACTGACGTATGGATACACCACGCTTGATGAATGTTCCTCAATGTGTTATCCTAGCCTGGATTTATTATCTCTATAAATACATACTACAACTAACATTCATTCATTTTCATTTTTAACATTATATCAACACTATGACAAAAAATACTATCTGTTAAAAGACAAATGTATCATCCCGTCACGACTGCTGAATAAATGCTTCCACAGATGCTGTAAAACATACCTATAACATTTGTATTCAGATGGGACTCTCAACATGTCTATTCTAGTGACTATGTCTTCCCAGATCCTATTGCTTCCCAGTCTGTTCTCTGTCTGTTCTGCTATGATACACAGTAGATGTATATTTATTACTGTTTGCTGATTGAGAGAGTATGAGGAAATAGAATGGCGCTTGGAGACTCATTTCTCTTCCATTCCAATATTTTGCCAAGTGCACCAGGTTGAATAGAGTCCTGAAAGACAGCTGAGACTCCCTGTTAATTAACCTTCCATATTCAAGGGAAGGATCAGCTTAGGGCTCGTTCACACGGCCGCATTTTTCTTTCCGTATCCGTTCCGTTTTTTTGCGGACCGTATGCGGAACCATTCATTTCAATGGATCCGCAAAAAAAACGGAAGATACTCCGTGTGCCTTCCGTTTTCGTATGTCCGTTTTTCCGTTCCGCAAGATTATGAGTCTTGTCCTATTATTGTCCGCATCACGGACAAGGATAGTACTGTTCTATTAGGAGCCAGCTGTTCCGTTCCACAAAATACGGAATGCACACGGATGTCATCCGTATTTTTTTCAGATTCGTTTTTGCGGACCGCAAAAGACATACGGTCGTGTGAACAAGCCCTTACTTTGCTTTTATGCATTTTCTACAAAATACAAATATTCCTTCTATCAGTAGTAATTAAAGCAACAGTCTATTTCTGACTGAACCTGGCTCTCCTAATTTCTAGTATGCTTTAGAAATAATAAAAAGTCCTTGCAAATGTCTTTTTATATAAATTCAAAGATCAAAGTTAGGGCTTATGCACATGACTGTATGTATTTTGCGGTCCGCAAAAAACAGGTCCGCAAAAAATACGGATGACGTCCGTGTGCATTCCGTATTTTGCGGAACGGAACAGCTGGCCCCTAATAAAACAGTCCTATCCTTGTCCGTAATGTGGACAATAATAGGACATGTTCTAAATTTTTGCGGAACGGACATACGGAAATGGAATGCACACGGAGTACCATCCGTTTCTTTTTTTTGGCGGACCCATTGAAATGAATGGTTCTGCATACATTCCGCAAAGAAAATGGAATGGACACGGAAAGAAAATACGGTCATACGGTGTGCATCAGCCCTTAACTTAAAGAGACACTTCCATCAGAAAATTGTATTTTTTAAACTAAATATTCATAGAAAACACATCATAGTTTTTATTTTTCATTTCAGCAATACTATGCCATTGAAAATTAAGTACAAAATATTGTCCTTCTGTAGCTGTCAAAACAAAACCTAAAACCTCTTATATAGATAATCCATTGTCAGTTTACTGCTGCAGCATGAGGGGAAGATTTTATCTGAAGATAATCGTCACTGTAAGCGTACGTGCAGAATTAAAATAAGGGCTCATGCACACGACCAGATTTTCTTTCCGTGTCCGTTCCGTTTTTTTCGCTGACCGTATGCGGAACCATTCATTTCAATGGGTCTGCAAAAAAAACAAAAACAGAAGTTACTCCGTGTGCCTTCCGTTTCCGTATGTCCGTATGTCCCTTCTGCAAAAAAATGTCCTATTATCGTCTGCATTACGGACAAGGATAGTACTGTTCTATTAGGGGCCAGCTGTTCCATTCCTCAAAATAAGGAAAGCATCATCGATGACTTTTTCATGTTCATTCAAACTGCGGGGAAGACGGCATCAAATATGCTCAGGTGAAAATGGCCTTGGGAATATTAAACAATCACAAAAAGCAGAAGAGAATTAAAGGCTTTCCATTCAGTGATATAGACCTTCTATACTGTGCAATCATTTAAAGTGTGCTGCAGATGAAACCTGCACATTTAGGGAGGACATTGTAATAATGTCTTTGTAGATTAGAAATTCTTGTTAAGCTTTTTTGTTATTGCGTTTAGAATCATCTCGTATCATGATGCAGTCAGAGCATCAGAATGACAGATGATTATGAGAGGCGCAGGGATAAAAGAATATTATGTTAGAGGACAGAGGACACTAATGAAACAGGAGTAATATGATCTGCAGCAATGTGGACACCAATTTTTTTTACATCTGAACTGTTTTGGCTAAAATTAAAGGGGTTGTCTCATGAAAAGTATTCTACAGTTTTCAAACCAGCACCTGGATCTGAATACTTTTGTAATTGCTTGTAATTAAAAATTTAGTATAGCCACTGAGTTATTCAACTACACCTGCTGTTGTTTTTTACTTATTTATTTGTCTGGCTCACTGAGATGGCCGCACATGCTCAGTTTCATCCTTCTACTGCCTCCTGAGATGTAATGGGGAGAGAGCTGCAGCAGAAAGGACACACCCACTTAGCTGCAGCAGAAAGGGCACTCCCCTTGAGTTGCCAGCTTGATATAAATCTAGCAGAGCAATGAATGGGGAGATCTCTGGATCCATGTGAGGTACAGGGCTGGTTCTAGCTTTGTTAGAAAGAGATTGCCATTTACTATATGATGTCTGATTCTCATTTTGTACATTTATCATTGTATAACCCCTTTAAGGCGGAGCTGTCAGCTTCATATGTTGTCCTATGTATGGGCATTATATTCCTGCTACTAGGAGCATGAAAAGAAAAGACATAAGGGTACATTTATTAAAACCAATGTTTTATACACCAATCTTAAATTTTCCGGACACACCCTATTTTTATTTTTCGCTTTTAACTCCCCACCTTCAAAGAGCCTTCATTTTGTTAGCTTCCTGTTCACATGGCTATATGAGGGCTTTTGTTTTCAGGAAAAGTTTTATTTTTTAAATGACACAACTTACCATAGCTTGTATTGAAAAACAGGAAAAAAATTATTTGGGGGGTGAAATTGAAAAAAAAATATGCAATTCTAACAAGGTTTTGGGGTTTTTGTTTTTAAGGTCTTCACTGTACAGTACACTGAAAATGATGTGACAAGCTTATTCTGCAGGTTAGTACAATTATGGTAATACCAAACTTATATAGTTTTTATCACCACTTAAAAAATAAAAACCTTTAAAAGACATTTTCTTCTTTGCATCACCACATTCTGACACCCATAACATTTTTAAATTTCTGTCTACAATGCTGTGTGATGGCTTGTTTTTTGTATTCATAGCGCAGGAAAATATATTCTATATTGTAATACATTAGACATTTTCAGATGTAACAACACCAATGATGTTTATTTTTTTTATTGTTTATTTATAGATATATATAAAATGGGGAAAAGGGGGTCATCTGAATTTTTAATATTTTTGTATATGTGATCTTCTGAACACTTGTAGCATAGACTTCAATAGTACACTATTGCAATTTATGGTATTTTCACAGACTGCGTTTTAGGCCATGCATCGGGCTCGACTTTTCAGGCAGCTCACTATGCCAGGCCTGGGGACCTTCTCATGGCTGCAAGCTGTCATAGCAATGGATTGGAGCCCTGAGATTTTGCTGTGGGGACTCCAGTTGGAGGACAGAGGGAGCTATCTTCCCTTTTCTAACTTTCCAGATGCCATGTTTGCTATTGAAAGCAGCATCGGAGGCCTGAAATGTCTCTTTATGGTGCTCCTGCCTGGATATGGCTGGACCCCAGGCTTTGGCTCCAAAGCAATAAATAAGGGGAATAATTGAGGGATTTAGAGGAATAAACAAGTCCAGACCTTAAGATGAAATCCAGTGCAGCTTTACTTGAGTAGACTTGCATTCAAACAACAATCTTTTGACTTTGTCTTGGACCCAGCAGGCTTTAGCGTATAACTGGCAGGAAAACACTTCTGCTCTATCACTCTGTTGCTCACTGCTATACTGACAAGCTTTCTGTAAACTTGGATTACTTCAAAGGCTACAATTTTCTCCTTGGTGGGACTAAGGTTGGACCAGGGAACTACCACCTGGGTTTTGAGGCTCTATATTTCTGCCTCGCTGGCCAGCAGAGCTGAAGGTGCTCTGGCTGGCATGGGCACGTCCAGCAGAGACATGCCCTGTACACCTTCCCCTAGCAGGGGGTAAACTAGAACTGCTTCTAATTGGATCCCCACCCTTCCTGCAGGAAATGGGACTAGCCCACTCCTCTCCAGAGGTTGTCAGAATGGCATGGAAAGGTCCATTCTGAGAAACTACAGCTCTGCCTTGTTTGCTGCCACCTGCTGGTACACCAGGCACATTACATGTTTTAAACAGCTGCAAACATTATTGGGAATACACATTTTTGTAGGTCTTGGAATAAAATGCATAAGATGGTAGTTAGGTTAGCAGACATGGATAGTAGCAGGGTGTAGGAGTGGTAACACCACTCTGGGGTGTTACACTAGCTGCGTATGGAGCTGGCTCACTGTGTGAGCTTACTCCACATACTTACACTGCACCAACAACTTACAGTTCCATCATGGTGCTTGCCTCTTAATATTTTTTGCACATCTCTACAAGTTTACGTGACAGAACTGAAATCTACTCTAACAAGAGAGGTTTAGTTTATGTCAGTTTCCTGGCATGGCAGGCTAGCTAGATCTGTCCCCACACCATTGACAATCCCCAACCAGCTCTATCCACTTTTTTGAAAATATGGCATAAAAGCCCCAAAAAGTTGCAAATTTCCCTGCAAGTTGGGCACATGCCAAAATTTGTGAGTTTTTAACGCCAATTTTTTGGTGTCGAGAGGATAATAAATGTGGGCCATAGCTCATGAATCTGGTGTATTAATGAGGAGAATACTTCTCCCTACCCTCTCTATATATGCATATACAGCAGCCTGTCGGTTATGGTCCAGAGTGGAGGGAGGGCTCTCCTCATGAATACACAAAACTCAATCTAGGTGTCCACCATATTTTTTCAGCGTTTTTGTGCCATTTTGGCCCCTAGAACTGAAGACCTGTAGCTGCAATGTGCTGCTTTTACATAGGGCAGAATATTAACCGCTGTGAAAGAAATCATATAGACTCCATCTTGTCTCTTTCTCCTCACAGTGGGCTCTTCCCCTCCCATATTCTCATACTCAATTATTCTTATGCTGATGCTTGCACTTTTACATAATCTTTAGAACAAAATGTTCTAAACACAAGGTCAAATGTTTTGTCCAGAGTTTTCTAGGCATGTTCTATGATCTGTGCAGAGGTCAGAATGGAGTAGATAAGCTGTGACCATCACATACTGTAAATGGTGAATCTTTTAATATCTATATATAGATGTCACTGTCATTTTAATTCTGTCTGTGATAATAATGAAATAACTGATGAAAAGTGACCTGAGCAGACCAAGATCGGGTGCCTATTAGAAATGGCACCTGATGATACATTCCATATTAATGGATTTTACTAGTTTTGCTACCAGTTGGTATAGTGATAAAGATGTAGTCAGACTTCCTTGTCCGTCTCCTGTGATGTAAGACGCACATTTGCACGCTGTGTAGCGTTTCCTCACGCCAAGGATGAGCACAGCATGGGGAAGAGAGAACCTTACTGTGTATGTCCTGCCATGCAAGAGGACAGCTGCGACAGCAGAGTAGAGGTCTGGATGTGCTAGTGAAAGAGCCCCAAAGAGACATGCTGATGGCTGAAGACGCAGCTCCCACCTGCCTTTGGGAACTGTGATATCCTCGTCCATGTGTGCTATCCAGAGAGGAAGACCACAAGAAAGGCAAGCATGAAAGACTGCCTCCAGAGCTTTACATAGGATAAGTGTGTTTCTCTTTCTTTGCATTAGTTCCTTTCTTTTACTTTTTATGACTGTTGTGCTGAGTGACTGTTTAAAGTGGGGAAAATGGCAGCAGACCACTCTTGTCACTATATCACCCAGCAGCAAAATCCTGACCCAAGAAGAGAATCAGGAAAAATGAATAGCATAGTAGAAAAGTCTCCTGGGCACACAAAAGAGGATTTCTTATTGACAGAGGAGGTTCAGCAGTACATTAAGAACTGTATTCAGAATGTGATATAGCAGGCTTTGCCCTCTCTGAATGACACTATTCATCAATCGGTTGTGTAACTGGTGAAAGAGCTCAGAGCAGATGTACAGTATCCTCCTATGCCATCAAAATCGATTATTTGGAGCAAAAATCTGGTATTATAGAGGATGAGATAGAATCCCTGCATGCAGCAGTTGAATCATTAAAGGGGTTTTCCGAGTTATATATATTGATGACCTATCCCCAGGATAGGTCATCAATATCAGATGGGCGGGGGTCCGACACCAGGCACCCCCGCCGATCAGC
The DNA here is from genome assembly GCA_900303285.1 of Rhinella marina. NCBI lineage: Eukaryota > Metazoa > Chordata > Amphibia > Anura > Bufonidae > Rhinella > Rhinella marina. The sequence continues at coordinate 29,223 of ONZH01026037.1, read as the reverse complement.
TGTTTGAAGAGGAGGCGCGCGCCGTATCAGTGCTGCCTCCTCTTCACTGTTTACATGCTGGCCGTACAAGTCTATGGAAGCGATTCTTCCCATAAAGATGAATGGGGCGGTGAGGTGTAATTACACCTACTCACCACTACCCCCGTTACGGCCAGCATTTAAACAGTGAAGAGGAGGCAGCGCTGATACGGCGCGTGCCTCCTCTTCAAACAGCTGATTGGCGGGGGTGCCGGGTGTCGGACCCCCGCCGATCTGATATTGATGACCTATCCTGAGGATACTTCATCAATATATATAACTCGGAAAACTCCTTTAAGGAAAGACAATGCTTGGCTGAGAGACAAATCTGAAGACCTAGAGAACAGGTCTAGAAGAAACAATATTAGACCCTTGAGTATACTTGATTCAGTTTCTCATGATAATGTTTATGAAACAAAATAAACTTGCAGCTTAAAACACTCTCGCTGGCAGAAGCCATTAAAGTTGAGAGGATTCACAGAGTTGGCCAATTCTCAACTGAAGGGAAAAACCCAGGACCAGCGATAGTGAGACTACTGGACTTTAACGACAAACAGCCTAATGCAGGCTTTTAGGAAACCCTATCAATTGAAGGTTATAAAATCTTACTGTTTTCAGAGCTTTTTTCAAAGTCTGGGCCCCTAAATGCTCCAAGTGTTATGAGGCAAAAGTGAAATGTTTTTTGATGTATCCTGCTTTACTACATGTTGTTGATACGAAAGTGACCAAATGTGAGACAGACAGGCTGAGCTGTCACTCAGACTGCATCACAAACATACAGGGGCAACACACACAACTACCAATCTTCCCCAGCAAGCATGTGCACTCGCATGTTGTGGCTTAAGTGGCCAGCTACAAGGGGCGTTTATGAGTAGAGATGAGCAAAGTATTGGAAAATTCGATTTGGCAGCTTCGCCAAATTTTACAAAAAAAATAGCTTTATGACAAATTACTTCATCACAAAGCACATTACTTTGCAAGTAGTGGGTGCAATGACAGAGAGCAGTGATTGCGCCACTCCCCGTCATTGTACCTCTCAGATGCCATGTTCATCTTCATTGATTATCCAGTGCGAAATCTCGAGCTGCCCATGATAACCTCACCACGTCGGCTGGCGTGGGGACGTCATATGTCACCACGCATGGGATTTCACATGGGATCTTCAATCAAGATGGTGGCAGCCAGCTCTTCGCACTCAAACAGTTAATGTATGTATGATTTTTTCCCATTTCAGGGAAAATCAATTCACTACTACAAAGCATGAATAAATTCAGCTTCACGGTGAATCAAAGTCCACAAATTTTGTAAATCATTTTATTTCTTAATAACTTAATAACTACTTATCCAACCAATTCTGAGAATGTTTTCTCATGACATGTCATACGTCATGGTAGTGGTAAATTTAAGTCAATAAGTTTTTCCTTAATTTATTACAAAATCCTAATTTTACCAAAAGTTTGGAAAAATTTGCAATTTTTTGCAATTGAAATTCTCTGCTTTTAAGGCAGATAGTAAAACTATAAGGGTCCATTCACATGAGCGTATATTTGCGGGCCCGCATTACTGCGGACCCGCAAATATACGGGGCCGCCCGGCGTGTGTTCCGCAGCGCTCGAAACACACGCTGTGTGGACCCATTGAAAATGCCTATAATTGTCCGTGCGCACGGACAAGTATAGGACATGCTTCAAAAGAGCCACGGCACGGAGCTGGCTCCCGGCCCCATAGAGGTGAATGGGGCCGCATCTATTCCCGCATTTTCGCGGATAGATACGGCCCCATTCACACGGTCGATTGTACAAGATCCAAACCCTTTAAAAATAGTGGGAGGGGAATTTAATGAGGTTATGAGTTATAATGAGGATAGATCCAAATTAAGAATCCAAACTAATACTCATTTGGCAGATTTGCTCAGGTGGCATATTTTCTGGATTATTGGCGAATGTTGCACCCGATTGAAAGGGAATATTCCTTCTTCTCACTGGTATATGGTACCTTAACAAGAATAGACTATATAATTGTTTCAAGGTAGATGATGAATATAGTGGGATTCTTTTGGTAGAAAATGTATGGGGCTGAAAATAGAGAGGCAAGAGAAGATCCGATCCTGTTTTGGCAGACAGCTAAGGCCATGCTTAGGGGACAGATTATGGAATATACCTCAAGGCATCACAAATAAATTAAGCAATGTTACTGGAAGGGGAGTAAAGAGTACAGACATGCCTATAATAAATATAAAATAGACATTTTGATAACTAATAGAGATGAGCGAGTAGTGAAATATTCGAAAGTTCGAAATTCGATTCGAATAGACCGTGATATTCGACTATTCGACCGAATATCGAATCCCATTAAAGTCTATGGGAAAAAAATGCTCGCCACTTGGAAATCTCAATTCGACCACTTGGAGGTCACCAAGTCCACCCTGAAACCTCAGAAAAGGATGCCAACACTGCTGGAATGCAACTGGGACAGCAGGGGAAGCATGTCTGGGTGCATATAACGCGCCCAAGTCGCACTATTACGCCACTATCACAGCCTCTCAACAATACACTCCAAAGACAATATAACCTCTCTGTAAAGTGAGACCATACAAGGAAACCTTCTTTCCTCTACATTGCCATGGACCCCAAGCCAAACTAGACAAAAAAGAAGATAAAATTCTGCACCCCTTAAAATCACGTTGCCTATGACAACCACAGATGGCATAGGCAAGGGGGAAAGCAATCAAGCCATCACTATTTTTCCCTCTGTGCCATCCCTGCCTTGCCCAGGCACATGTCCCAAAACATCATCCACGCCCGAGTAACACGGTTACTGCAAAAGGCCATTTGACCACCAACACTTTGGTTTGAGGCCGGGGATGCTACATCTCCCTGACAGCACACTGGGTGAATGTTGTGGAGGCGGGGACGGGCAAACCTGCTACCCCCACCCAAGTTTTGGGCCTTGGTTCTGTCTGGATTTCCGCAACCCTTACAGACAGCTCGGCAAACCCCTCCTTCTCCTTCTAGATTTGTTAAATCTGTCCACCACCCAGTCAAGTCCACAAAGTCCAGTCTCGTCGATAGCCTGCAGAAACTGCAGGGACCTCACTCTGACCCTCCTTCCTCCCACCCTGCCCAATGTTATCAACCCAGTGTTCCCACCCATGCAAGAATCGCAGGAGCTATCTGAGGATTTTGTTTGTTCTGATGCCCAAACACTGGAGCAAGCTCCATCTCTAGCTGATGGTGGTGTGGAACGGGCACTAAAGTGTAAAATGATTAGGGACGATGATGAGACACAGTTGCCAGCAAGGGAGGCTGTTGGAGCAAAGTGAGGCAGTGTAAGAGGAGGTGGTTGAGTATGACGAAGTCAGTGACCCGACCTGGCCCAGTGTCATGTCTAGCAGGTAAAGCAGTGGGGATGTTGAGGGATGCGTAGGACCGCAAAAGGCAGGAAGAGGCCGTGGGCTGGCCAGAGGCTCATGGAGAAGGCAGGCTAGAGCCCGCAGGGCCGCATCTCTTCCCTATAACAGGCCCCCACACAAAGCTCTCCCATCGAGGGCTCTTAGGTCCTTGTTGTGAAAATATTTTAATGAGTGCGCAAAGTTAGCTTGAGGTGAGCCCTCGAAAAAATTATATGGAGGCCCAAGAGGTGAGCCCTCGAAAAATTAAGTGGAGGCCAAAGAGGTGAGACCTCTTAAAAATTGTATTAAGGCCCAAGAGGTGAGCCATAATAAAAATTGTTTGTAGGCCCAAGAGGTGAGACCTCTTAAAAATTGTTTGTAGGCCCAAGAGGTGAGCCATGATAAAATTGCTTGTAGGCCCAAGAGGTGAGCCATGATAAAAATTGCTTGTAGGCCCAAGAGGTGAGCCATGATAAAAATTGCTTGTAGGCCCAAGAGGTGAGCCATGATAAAAATTGCTTGTAGGCCCAAGAGGTGAGCCATGATAAAAATTGCTTGTAGGCCCAAGAGGTGAGCCATGATAAAAATTGCTTGTAGGCCCAAGAGGTGAGCCATGATAAAAATTGCTTGTAGGCCCAAGAGGTGAGCCATGATAAAAATTGCTTGTAGGCCCAAGAGGTGAGCCATAAATATATTTTTTTTTTTTTACGGAGCAATTCTACGGCGGTTAAGGAGGAGGAGGTGGAGGAGAAATGGCACTTCATACAGATGGCACTTCACTTTTGGCTGCTTTCCACTGTTGGAGAAGCAAAGTCCGGGTCAATCCACTTGCTGTTCATTTTGATTAGCGTCAGCCTGTCGGCACTGTCGGTTGACAGGCGGCTGCGCTTATCGGTTATAATGCCCCCGGCTGCGCTGAACACCCTTTCTGATAGCACGCTGGCGGCAGGGCAGGCAAGCACCTCCAAGGCGTACAGGGACAGTTCCAGCCACGTGTCCAACTTGGAGACCCAGTAAGTGTAGGACGCCGAGGGATCGGGGAGGACAGGGGTACGGTCTGCCAGGTACTCCCGCAACATCCGCCGATACTTGTCCCTCCTGCTGATAGCGGGCCCCGCAGTGATGGAAGTTGCACGAGGGGGTGCCATGAACGTGTCCCACACCTTGGAGAGTGTTCCCCTGGTGGCTGTGGGCCTGATCGATGTTGTGGGACTCTGGGAGACCCTCTCCTCTCTGCCGCCAGCGATGGTGGGTGGGAAAATCTCCATCATGTTCTGCACGAGTTCCCTCTGGTATTCCAGCAATCGATTCGTCCTCTCCTCTACCGGAATAAAAGAGGAGACGTTATCTTTATACCGGGGGTCCAGGAGTGCGAAGACCCAGTACAGTTTGTTCTCCACTATCCGGACAACACGTGTGTCCCGGGAAAAGCAGCCCAGCATGAAGTCAGCCATGTGTGCCAGACTCTGAATAGGCATGACGTCACTGCCCCCACCAGAAGGATCACTTGCCATTTCCTCCTCTTCCTCTTCCGCCTCCTCTCCGCCCCATCCGCGCTGAACCAATGGGACGCACACAGCCTGACTGCTACCCTCGCCGCCAGCATCCTCCTCCTCTTCCACAGCCACCTCCACGTCGTCCTCCTCCTCCTCATCCTCCTCCTCCTGCAACTGCCACCGAGAAGCAGACAAAAGTGTGGTCTGACTGTGTAGCTCCGTTGCGTCTCCTCCTACCCCCGTCTCCTCTGCGTGCAATGCGTTCTCCCTTATTGCGATGAGCGATTCTTTAAGGACGCATAGGAGCGGGATGGTTACGCTCACTATAGCGTCCTCGCTGCTGACCTTCTTGGTGGACTCCTCAAAGATACGCAGTACATCGCATATGTCTGCCATCCATGGCCACTCGTGGTTGGCAAACTGAGGGAGCTGAGTTGGAGGCACGCGTGGATTCATAATCTGGTACTCCATCAATGCTCTCTGCTGCTCACACACCCTGGCCAACATGGAATAGGTGGAATTCCAGCGAGTCGGCAGGTCGCACAACAGCCGATGTTCAGGCAAATGGAGGCGTTGCTGGAGTTTTTTTAAGCTAGCAGCAGCTACAGTTGACTTCCGAAAGTGAGCGCACAAGCGCCGCACTTTCACCAGTAGCTCTGCCAGGTTGGGGTAAGTCTTTAGAAATTTTTGGACTACCAGATTAAAAACGTGGGCCAGGCATGGTACGTGATTGAGTTCGGCAAGCTCCAGAGCCGCCACCAGGTTACGGCCGTTATCGCACACGACCATGCCTGGTCCTAGCTGCAGCGGCGACAGCCACATCTCCGTCTGCTGCAATATGGCGTCCCTCACCTCTGGGGCGCTGTGCTTCCTGTCGCCCAAGCTGATGAGCTTAAGCACCGCCTGCTGACGTCTCCCCGCGCCAGTGCTGCAACGCTTCCAGCTAGCGGCTGAGGGCGATGTTAAGGCAGAGGAGGAGGAGGAGGAAGAGGAGGGGGGTTTATCAGAACCCCTGCTGGCAATCTTGGGCGGGGGTGGTAGGTAGGCCGTCTCTCTTTGCGACCCCGTCCCCGCTTCCACAACATTCACCCAGTGTGCCGTCAAAGAGATGTATCGTCCCTGGCCGCAAGCGCTTGTCCACGAGTCGGTGGTCAAGTGGACCTTTGCGCTGACTGCGTACCTCAGGGCCCGCCTGATGTTACGCGACACGTGCTGGTGCAGGGCGGGGACGGCACTCCGGGAAAAGTAGTGGCGGCTGGGGACGGAATAGCGAGGTGCGGCAGCCGCCATCAGGTCGCGGAAGGCCTGCGTCTCCACAAGCCTAAACGGCAACATCTCCAGGGCCAGCAGTTTGGAGATGTGGCAGTTTAAGGCTTGGGCTTGGGGGTGACTCGAGGCGTACTTCCGCCTGCGGTCGAACGCCTGCGAGATGGACAGTTGATGGGACGAGGAGTGTGAAGGTGCAGGCGAAGATGCGGGGGAAGGGGAGGCAGCAGGAGAAGGCCCCAAAGTAGTCGAGGCAGAGGCAGATGTGGAGGTGTCCTGGCTGGAGGTCTGGACCGCAGTGGCAGCACACAACAAAGGGGAAGAGGCAGTGGCAGGAAGACCTGGCGCAGGTTGTATTGCGTTTGCTCTCTCCCACTCAGCCCAGTGCTTGACTTCCAAGTGACGCCGCATGCCTGAGGTGGTCATATTGCTCTTCTCAGAGCCCCTACTCAGTTTTGAGTGGCAGAGTGTGCAAACCGCGCTCAGTTTGTCATCCGCACAAACATTAAAAAATCTCCACACCACAGAAGTACGAGGCCTCGATGGGGGAGCTTCGCGCGACTGCCTGCTGCCGGGAACAGCTTCGGCCCTGCTGGCTGTGGCCTCACTTCTCTGTCTGGACTGTCCTCTGCCTCTGGACATCCCTCTGCCTGTGGACATCCCTCTGCCTGTGGACATCCTCTGCCTGGACATCCCTCTGCCTCTTGCTGCCTTTTTCGGTGCTGCGCAGACCACCACCTCTCCACTGCTTTCCCCGCTGGACATCACCCCTGGCCAAGTGGGGTCGGTCATTTCGTCATCCACCACCTCCTCTTCCACTTCCTCACTCTGCTCCTCCTCCTGCCCACTGGACATTCCAACAGCCTCCCTTGATGGCAACTGCGTCTCATCATCATCATCGCTCATGATAACAGATGCTGGTTCAGGGTCCACATCAGCAGGAGATGGCGAATACTCAAGTGGTTGGGCATCACTACAAACAAATTCCTCTGGTAGCTCCAGGGATTCTTCCGGCACATCTGAAAAAGGACCCGAAAAGAGCTCCTGGGAGGGGTCAAGGGTGGGATGACTCTGTTGGCCAGGTGTGGAGGAAGGAGGGTCAGAGTGAGACTGTGTGGATGACTGGCTGGTGGACAACTGTGTGGAAGCGCTATCGGCTATCCATTGCACCACCTGTTCACACTGCTCAGGCCTCAACAGCGGTGTAACCCGCCCCCTGCTTAACTGTCCCATAAAGGCAGGGATTCTGGATGAGCGGAATCCTGGCTGCCCCTCACCAGCACGCATTGTATCCCCACTGGCTTCAACAAGGCCCCCAACAGCATTTCCGCGCCCCCGTCCTCGTCCACGTCCGATTCCGCTAGCCCTCCGCATTTTTTTTTTTTGTTACAATATTTGGCGTACACAGCCGTATACTACCAGGTCAGACGGTGTGTATTAACACCACGTATATAAAAGAGTTTTGCAGGCACGCAGAACGCACAGTACAGGTGCCAAATAAAAGGACTTTTTTTTAAATATGTCTGATTACACAGCCGTGTACTAACAGGTCAGACGGTGGGTATTAACAGCACGTATATAAAAGAGTTTTGCAGGCACGCAGAACGCACAGTACAGGTGCCAAATAAAAGGACTTTTTTTTAAATATGTCTGATTACACAGCCGTGTACTAACAGGTCAGACGGTGGGTATTAACAGCACGTATATAAAAGAGTTTTGCAGGCACGCAGAACGCACAATACAGGTGCCAAATAAAAGGACTTTTTTTTAAATATTTCTAGGTACACAGCCGTGTACTACAAGGTCAGACGGTGTGTATTAACACCACGTATATAAAAGAGTTTTGCAGGCACGCAGAACGCACAATACAGGTGCCAAATAAAAGGACTTTTTTTTAATATTTCTAGGTACACAGCCGTGTACTACAAGGTCAGACGGTGTGTATTAACACCACGTATATAAAAGAGTTTTGCAGGCACGCAGAACGCACAATACAGGTGCCAAATAAAAGGACTTTTTTTTAAATATTTCTAGGTACACAGCCGTGTACTACCAGGTCAGACGGTGTGTATTAACACCACGTATATAAAAGAGTTTTGCAGGCACGCAGAACGCACAGTACAGGTGCCAAATAACAGGACTTTTTTTTAAATATGTCTGATTACACAGCCGTGTACTAACAGGTCAGACGGTGGGTATTAACAGCACGTATATAAAAGAGTTTTGCAGGCACGCAGAACGCACAATACAGGTGCCAAATAAAAGGACTTTTTTTTAAATATGTCTGATTACACAGCCGTGTACTAACAGGTCAGACGGTGGGTATTAACAGCACGTATATAAAAGAGTTTTGCAGGCACGCAGAACGCACAGTACAGGTGCCAAATAAAAGGACTTTTTTTTAAATATGTCTATTACACAGCCGTGTACTAACAGGTCAGACGGTGGGTATTAACAGCACGTATATAAAAGAGTTTTGCAGGCACGCAGAACGCACAGTACAGGTGCCAAATAAAAGGACTTTTTTTTAAATATGTCTGATTACACAGCCGTGTACTAACAGGTCAGACGGTGGGTATTAACAGCACGTATATAAAAGAGTTTTGCAGGCACGCAGAACGCACAATACAGGTGCCAAATAAAAGGACTTTTTTTTAAATATTTCTAGGTACACAGCCGTGTACTACAAGGTCAGACGGTGTGTATTAACACCACGTATATAAAAGAGTTTTGCAGGCACGCAGAACGCACAATACAGGTGCCAAATAAAAGGACTTTTTTTAAAATATTTCTAGGTACACAGCCGTGTACTACCAGGTCAGACGGTGTGTATTAACACCACGTATATAAAAGAGTTTTGCAGGCACGCAGAACGCACAGTACAGGTGCCAAATAACAGGACTTTTTTTTAAATATGTCTGATTACACAGCCGTGTACTAACAGGTCAGACGGTGGGTATTAACAGCACGTATATAAAAGAGTTTTGCAGGCACGCAGAACGCACAATACAGGTGCCAAATAAAAGGACTTTTTTTTTAAATATGTCTGATTACACAGCCGTGTACTAACAGGTCAGACGGTGGGTATTAACAGCACGTATATAAAAGAGTTTTGCAGGCACGCAGAACGCACAATACAGGTGCCAAATAAAAGGACTTTTTTTTAAATATGTCTATTACACAGCCGTGTACTAACAGGTCAGACGGTGGGTATTAACAGCACGTATATAAAAGAGTTTTGCAGGCACGCAGAACGCACAGTACAGGTGCCAAATAAAAGGACTTTTTTTTAAATATGTCTGATTACACAGCCGTGTACTAACAGGTCAGACGGTGGGTATTAACAGCACGTATATAAAAGAGTTTTGCAGGCACGCAGAACGCACAGTACAGGTGCCAAATAAAAGGACTTTTTTTTAAATATTTCTAGGTACACAGCCGTGTACTACCAGGTCAGACGGTGTGTATTAACACCACGTATATAAAAGAGTTTTGCAGGCACGCAGAACGCACAGTACAGGTGCCAAATAACAGGACTTTTTTTAAATATGTCTGATTACACAGCCGTGTACTAACAGGTCAGACGGTGGGTATTAACAGCACGTATATAAAAGAGTTTTGCAGGCACGCAGAACGCACAATACAGGTGCCAAATAAAAGGACTTTTTTTTTAATATTTCTAGGTACACAGCCATGTACTACAAGGTCAGACGGTGTGTATTAACACCACGTATATAAAAGAGTTTTGCAGGCACGCAGAACGCACAATACAGGTGCCAAATAACAGGACTTTTTTTTAAATATGTCTGATTACACAGCCGTGTACTAACAGGTCAGACGGTGGGTATTAACAGCACGTATATAAAAGAGTTTTGCAGGCACGCAGAACGCACAATACAGGTGCCAAATAACAGGACTTTTTTTTAAATATGTCTGATTACACAGCCGTGTACTAACAGGTCAGACGGTGGGTATTAACAGCACGTATATAAAAGAGTTTTGCAGGCACGCAGAACGCACAGTACAGGTGCCAAATAAAAGGACTTTTTTTTAAATATGTCTGATTACACAGCCGTGTACTAACAGGTCAGACGGTGGGTATTAACAGCACGTATATAAAAGAGTTTTGCAGGCACGCAGAACGCACAGTACAGGTGCCAAATAAAAGGACTTTTTTTTAAATATGTCTGATTACACAGCCGTGTACTAACAGGTCAGACGGTGGGTATTAACAGCACGTATATAAAAGAGTTTTGCAGGCACGCAGAACGCACAATACAGGTGCCAAATAACAGGACTTTTTTTTAAATATGTCTGAGTACACAGCCGTGTACTAACAGGTCAGACGGTGGGTATTTACACCTGGTATACAAAAAGGGTATTGCAGGCACACAGAACCCAGAACACTAGAGCCAAAGAAACTGTATTTAAAAAAAAAAAAATGTACACAGCCGTATACTGCCAGAAGATCAGATGGTGCATATACACACTAGGTATATAACAGGGTTTTGCAGCCAAAAAGAACGCAGAACAGTAGTGCCAAATATAGTTTGGTATGTAGCAGAGCACCTAATACACCACTAATGCCTCTCTCTGTCCCTACTCCAGCAGCTATCCCTGAATACAGCAGCCGTTCTCTGCAGAGTGTATATAGTAGTAAAGCTATCACTGTACTGCACTATAGTAGCCCTGATAAGGGCTTTTAATCACGCTCCTGCCTGTCCAACAGCTAAAACCTATCTCTCCCTTCTCCAGCCTCTGTCCCTGACTAAGTTCACGCAGCATATGCGAACGAGCAGGAAGACCTGAGTTATTAATATTCGAGGTCACGTGGTTTTTCCAGCCAATCCATGTAGACGCCGTTTTCGCGCTGCCAGCGTGCTCCGCGGGCCTGTCATACCCCCCCTGCATGGTGATTGGTGGAAAAAGAGCGCCAGGGAAGGTGGGAGGGGAAACGAATTCTAAGTGCGCCATCGCCGTTATACTCGATCGAAATCGAGTATGCCGAATAGCGTAGTATTCGATCGAATACCGGCTCGATCGAACACTACTCGCTCATCTCTAATAACTAACAAACAGGAAATGCTGAGAAAATATGATAAAAATAATGTTTGGTTTCAAAAGTTACAGCAGTATTATTGTGATCAATGTGAATCCAGATACTTTAGATATGGAAATAAATCAGGGAGAATGCTTCCTAATCTGGTCAAAAGGTTTTGTAAGGAATCTTCCCTTCAAAACAATTTAGGTATTAAGAATGCCAAGGGTCAAATAATTAGTGACCCTAAAGAAATATTACACGTTTTACATACATTTTACTCAGAGTTATATCAGAAAGGTAATGCAGAGGAAATTTCAAAGAGTACTTTCTTAGAGAAATCTTTTACCCCTAGGTTGACAGATGAGCAACTAAATGTTAAATGCCCCAATATCAGTGGAAAAAGTGGACAGGGTTTTTTAGACTCTCAGCCAAAAATAAATTGCCCAGTCCAGATGGCTTTGCAAATTATTTATTCTAGATTTTAAGAGAGAAATTCTCTAAAGAGCTACCCCCATTATAGTGAATGGGGATGGAGCATGGTTCCGGCCACACAGGTGCAGTAACAGGTAGAGTAGTTGACCTGCCGGACACCCGTGCCGCCAATGTGAAAGTAGCCTTAAAATGGATAGTGTGGTACAGTACTTATCCTCTTCATCTTGCAAACTTTACCTATTTTAATTAAACACAAAGATTTGTCATTATTGTAAAAATGGTTCTCAGAATTTATCTGGAGGAAACATAGATCCAGGATCTCCCTGCCAAGATTCAAAACCTAAAGGGGGAATGGGCTTCCCAGATTTATAGAAATGCAATATTTCCTGTATAACTAAATACTTGATTGACTGGATACATCAAAAAAGATAAATTTGTGAATATAGAGGTGGAACAGGAACTTGTGAAGCCATATTCCCTGGTAGGGGTTTTGCATAGAAGTGGAAATTATATTAAGTTATTTAGAAATATGTTGTTAGTAAAAGATACTAGGCAGTCCCGGAAATAGCTTAGGAATTGGTGTGAGCTGTCTGAGGACATTTAATTGACTATCAAAGACTATCCAGGAAAAAGGAGAAAAGGATTGCATCAGAAAATTGGAGGGAACTACATTATAAAATAGTGAATTGTATTTATTATTTATTATATAAGATGCTTTCCTGATTATAAGAGAGCTTGCCTCAAATGTGATAAACCTGGCGACACGTCATTCCATTGCCTTTGGGAATGTGACTTAATTGCTAAGCTTTGGAAAGAAATTGTCTTGTCACATGTAAAGTTATGAAAATCACAATAGAAGTGGATGTCTGGCTATGTCTATTTTATCATACTCAAAAAAGATATCTAAATATAAAGCATTCCTAATCCACACTGTATATGTGGCTGCTAAAAAGGCCATACTCTGTAATTGGTTAAAGAAAAAGGCTCTGAATAGGTCTATGATCAAGGAAACTTAGTTATGGATATTGAGAATGAAACAAGAAATTCATAAATATTTGTGGAATTTATGTTGATTTCCATACTGTAGTAGCTGTTAAACAGCTAATGATGGAAGGGGCTTAAAGGGATTCTGTCAGCACCATTTTGCATATAAAGGTAATGGTACTATTGGATTCAGCTGAGCATGTTGAATTCAAAAATGTTATTATTACAGTTCCTAGTAGTAGATGTAATGCTGAAAAAACGTTTTTTATAATGTGTCAATCATTCACATAAGGAGCCCAAGGGGATGTGCCCAGCCGCGTTCGAGCCCGGGCTTCGCCGAGACAGTTGGAGCCCAGGACCGCCCACCTCATTAATATTCACTTCACTGCTTCCAGCAGTGAAGCTCCATCAGCGTTGTAATCCCGCGCAGGTGCAGTACCTCAAGCGGTCTGCGGGCATCGGCCTCAGAGAAGGTACTGCGCATGCGCGGGATTACAATGCTGATGGAGCTTCACTGCTGGAAGCAGTGAAGTGAATATTAATGAGGTGGGCGGTTCTGGGCTCCAACTGTCTCGGCGAGCCCGGGCTCGAATGCGCTGGGCACATCCCCTTGGGCTCCTTATGTGAGTGATTGACACATTATAAAAAACGTTTTTTCAGCATTACATCTACTACTAGGAACTGTAATAATAACATTTTTGAATTCAACATGCTCAGCTGAATCCAGTAGTGGCATTACCTTTATATGCAAAATCGTGCTGACAGAGTCCCTTTAAGGGTGGGTTCACATCACATTTTATGCCTTGGTTTGATGTATACATAAGACAAAAAAAGGATACAAAAACGCATGCACATCACATTCTTGTATCCTGCAGAGTCCGGGGAAAAAAAATGTTTGTTTTTTTTATAATGGAATTCTATGGTGAACTGATGCCACTGTATGGGATCTGTTTTGGGAAAAACGTGATGTGAACCCACCTTAACAGCCACTCCTTTTTACTTATGAGAGATGCTTTGGTTGGAGGGGCTAGGTGGAGGGAATTAGGGCGGGTTTATATAAATATCATGTATGTGTTTTGTAACACTACTGTTCTTTTTGTGATGCTGGTATTGGAATTAATAAAAAAAGATATAATGAGAAGATGTTTATATTGTTATGTTATGTATTTTACTGTTTTCATGCCTGTTACTACCAGCAAACAAGGTTCAGATGTTACACCAACTTTATAAGTGGAAATATATCTTTCTGGATGCAGAATATTTGCATAATTCAGTGGCATCAAGGATAAGAGATAAAACATACAGTATTAGGAATAAATGTCAGAGTTTTTTGACAACTGAATTTGGTGATGATTCTGTGCCAAAACCCACTAGATGGCCATGTGGAAATTGCCTATGATTTCCACTGGGGGGTCACAGTTTATAACCGCAACCACAACAAGAAACAGTATGCCTTTTATTGGCTTAGTTGTGGCTAAAAACTCTTGAACGATAGCAATAGGAAGCAGTTTCCATGAGGCCATCTGGTGGCTTCTTGGAGAGGAATTTGCATCAAATTCAGCAGTCAAAAACCTCAGTGAGAATGACCGCTTATAAAGTTTTTTTTTATAAATGTTTTGCAAGATCTATTTTAAATTTTTATACACTATATATGGAACACCAAGTGTTCCAATTCACATAACAGTTATTATAGGTAAAACATGTACCAAAGCAGCTCACAGAATCATGTTATCAGATAATGGTGGCCCATTGGTCATATGACTGGACCGTGAGTCATGTGATTGTTCAGCATTGGTGAAGGGATCTAAGGCCTAAATTACATGTAAGGTAAGGTCGTGCTTTTGCGTTAGGTTAAGGAGGCAAGCACTAAAATACAAAAAGTTGACCTATTTACCTCCATAAATTTCTGATATGATTTAAAAGTGTTTTTAATCGCTGGATGTAGTCACTAAATGAGCAGGCAATAGAAATCTATATATAATTTTTCTACCACGGTTTCATCAGTCTATTGCTCTTCATTGCTTTTTAGGGTCTAAATAAGACCAGTCTCCCCGCAGGTAAATACAAACAGCCGTAGGCATCATCTGTCACCTGTCTGTCTGCATGTCCTTTTAAACAGTTCTGAGGTGTTGTTAAGGGACACCAGTGGCTCCGTGCTGGTCATTAGCCGTGACACAAATTGTCATAAATGAAAAGCAGAGGCAAACATTTATCTAATCACAATACTAACTGTCAATTCACAAGAGACCAGTATAGTGAATCTTTCCCACCATACTTCCCTCGCTTTTGTCACTGCAGAAGTACAGCGTACAAATGGCAAACTGCAAATCTGGTTATAATAGCGAAGATTAACCCTGTGTGATCATTTTATTTTTTTTTCATTATTGAGGCATTCTAAATTAAAACAATACACATTTTTAAAATAATTTCGATTATTAAAATCAAAGCAATGCCACATATATATTTCCTGTAAAATTGAACAAAAGGAAAAGAAGAAAAATAACTGATAAAAAAAAAGTGCTAGGCCCCTTTCAAACAAGCAAGTTTTCCATGCGGGAGCAATGCATGAAGTGAACACATAGCACCCGCACTGAATCCTGACCCATTCATTTCAATGGCTCCGTGTACATGAACATTTTTTCTTCACGCATCGGTTCTCTGTTGCGTGAAAAATGCAGCATGTTCTATATTCTGTGTTTTTCATGTAGCCCTGGTCCCATAGAAGTGAATGGGGCTTTAGTCCAGATGCAATGCGTTTTTCACAGATGGTTGCTAAGAGATGTTGTTTGTAAAAAAATTCAGTTTTTTATCACTCGCGTGAAAAACGCATCAAACGCATCAAACGCATTGCACCGGATTAGAAAAAAACTGAACGCAATCGCAGACAAAACTGACTGAACTTGCTTGCAAAATGTTGTTTCACATCAGTGCTGGGAGGTCAGGGCTGGAGCTGCTGCATACTCATGCTGCGAGTCCAATGCGTGGAACTTGCTCGTCTGAAAGGGGCCTTGCTTTCATGAGCCACTCCTGGTTTTGGCTTCTTAAATTGCATCAGGAAAGCGTAGCCTTACCCTAACAAAGAGGTTTCAAAATATCCTAAATTTTACGTTAAAAAAATCATTTCATGAGTACCTTACAGTAAATGTAGAGCAGTGCAACCTTTCTAAATTTAAATGTGTCCACCCATGGGAGATCTACATTTCAGATCCTTGTGTTGAAGCTTTTCTGGCCACTGAGAAAATTTGTACTAGATAATACAGTATATTGTCCTGCTCTTTCATTTATTTTACATTTAAAGGGGTTTTCCCAAATTCTGATATTGATGACCTGACTTGGCATCCTCCCGGCATCTACACTGATCAGCTGCCTGAAGAGGCTATGGTGCTCCCGTGAATGTTGCGGGCTTCTTCCTAGGCTAGTGACGCCATGTTCCTTGGTCACATGATTCAGGCGCAGCTCAGTCCCATGTAAATGGCTAGGACTGAGCTGCAAAACCAAGCACAGCCACTATCCAATGGCCAGTGCATTGGTTGGAGCTGGACCCTTGATGATCTGATATTGACCTATCCTGAGGATAGGCCATCAATATAGAAGACATGGAAAACTCCTTTAACTCATATTATTGAGAATATTTGCTTACTTTGATACAAACATCACAAAAAAGGAACTCTATGAACGATAATGGATAATCACCCACTGTCACATACTGTTACATTCAACTGTGCAGATTTATTCGATACAAATACCATATACCGTATATTAGTTTAAATGGGTTTTATATCATTGACGGAGTGAATTCAGGGTAGTTATATATATTTTTTAAGGTGAAACACTATAAAAACAAGCTTTATTCAGAAGTAAGGCTACTTTCATGTCTGCGTTTTTGTATGGTTTCGAGATCTATCACAGGATCTTAAAACCGCAGCAAAAGGTTTCAGTTTTCTCCCCATTCATTTTCAACGGGGACAAAAGTGAACGAACTTGAACAGAGTGCACGCTCTTCCGTTTCATTGCGTTCCCATGCCGCACACAAAAACACTGCCAGCAGCGTATTTTTGTGTATGGCATGAGATACTGAGCAAGATGGTGTGAAACACAATGAAAGTCAGATCATTTTTTTTGGGACACGAAAAAAAACGGATTTGGCGCACATTGACTTAATATGGTTTTAGTGCCGTCTTGTTCATCTTGGAGATAATACAACCGTATCCTTTCTGAAATGATGCAGTTGGTTGTATTATTGAATGGATGTGATTTTGCTGATCCCCTGCTGGATCCATTAAAAACGCAGATGTGAAAGTAGCCTTATGCAGGTGATAGCTCATTAACTAAAAGGATTACCCCATTATTAATGTAAAAAGTCTAAATCAGACATTACATACTACATGACAAAGTTACAACCAGTCCTGTACCTCACATAGATACAGAGCAGGGGCCAGAAGCAGCAGGCTTAGTGGTTTCAAAGACTATAGATGAAGGTATAGTGACAAAGGCCAAACAGAACACAGTTCCTGAAAGAGACAACACTAGCTTTCCCCCTGACTTACATAGTTCCCAGCTCCCTGGATATCAGTACGATCAAAGTTCTGCAGCAATGAAGATCAAAGTTCCACAACTACTACCCTACCTCATGGCACAGTGGTGCCATGGATGCGACATAGCTAATAGGATGCACCACCTCATCACACAATGAGGTGGTGCACCCTATTAGCTAGTATCTCTTACATATTACTAGCTAGCTTCTTACAGGAACTACAGCAAATCGGTAGCTTCCCACACTCCACTGGATCTCTATCTCGAGTGTCTGCCATGTGGCTTCCTGCACTGTTATTTTTTCTCTTTTTGGAACATGCATGAAATCGTCTGCATTATTTCTCGCACGCTGACCATCTGACTAAGCCCAGCAAGTGCCACGTAATCCAGACAGCTAACTCTTTCATTGGCACCAATGTGCTTCCCACAATAAACAATGTGATTAACATTTACATTTCACAATGTTCTTCCCACTGTCAGTGTCACTGACAGTGACAA
This sequence comes from Rhinella marina, assembly GCA_900303285.1. Classification (NCBI taxonomy): domain Eukaryota; kingdom Metazoa; phylum Chordata; class Amphibia; order Anura; family Bufonidae; genus Rhinella; species Rhinella marina. Next base: position 11,564 of record ONZH01026037.1, on the reverse strand, counting down.
AGGGAAGGAATGACAGCTTCCTTCTGCTGAGCTGTAGGAACCCTGACTGCTGGAGAAGGGAGGTGGGCCACTGGGAGATGCATCAGGCTGTACCACTACATTAACTCCACAGTTTTCCCAGGCCACTTTATACTGACGCTCCATGTGTTGACGCAGGGCCATGGTGCCAACATTAGCACCCTTGCCGTGCTTTACCTTCTGCCCACAGATCCTGCATACCACCACGCTAGCGTCCTCTAGCAACTTGATAAAAAATCCTCACATTGCCAATTATGGCAATTTACCCCCACTACTCCATGATGACTGCCTGCCACTGCCTCCATGAAGCCATGCACCACTAATTGTTTCTGGACAGGTAGGCCCCTGAGTAGCATACAGTGTATCCTGGGCACGTTTGGCTCTAGATCTGACACTGCTGCCACCCTGCTGTCTCACGGCCATGCTTGCACCCTGCTGGCTCAGTGGCAAGCTGCCACCCTGCTGCTGTCTCATGAGGAAGCTGCCGCCCTCACCCGCCGATGGTGATGATGATGATGATAAAACCCCCTCTTCAACCAGCTCCCACATGCAATCGGTTACATCAGCATCCACTACTGTCTGCTCGTCATTTATGTTACCCTCACCAGTCTCAAGGCCACATCCCTGACTGCTCATAACACCTGCTGCCATGCGACTATTATCGCCACTACTTGCACACATACAGGATGCAGTGGACCTTTTCTCCAAATCTGGGCTGGTCTGTAGCTGTTGACTGTCCTCAATAAGCTTGTCCTCACTAAAAAGCAGAGTCTGCAGCATACATTACTTGTCTGGCACAAAGAGCAGCAAAGGAAAGAAGCAGGTTCAGGAGAGGTGAGGGTACAGAGCTTGTTCCTGGGCCATGTCAACTAAGTGTGGTGTCAGAGGAACCCACTGACTCCTGGCTGTGTGTATCTGATGTCAGTTGAGATGATGTTGAAGACTGAGTCGACCATTCCAGGAAAGCGGTATTGGTCGTCAAAACACAACAGCTGCATGACAGTGGCAGATCTAACCTGCTGCTGCGGCGGCTTCTACCACACCCTTTTTTGCTGCTACTTGTGTCGGCTACAGCAACATTTTTGCCACTGTCCGTTCCTTTGGAGGGTCCTAGCAGCTGTCTGTTGGACATACTGTATAGTAGCACTAACTGTATATGTAAAGTTATTCAATGTCAATGTGGACACCCCAATATCAGTAGAACAAGACAGGTTATTCACCCCAATTTGAGAATCAAGGCCTAATGTAATTGTTTATCTATTAAACAAAGTGGACAACCCAATAACAGTATTACAAGACAAGTTTTTCACCCCAATTTGAAAATCAAGGCGTAATAGAATTGTTTATCTATGAAACAAGGTGGACACCCCAATAACAGTAAAAGTAGACAGGTTATTCACTTCAATTTGAGAATCAAGGCCTAATGGAATTGTTTATCTATTAAACAAGATGGACACCCCAATAATAGTAGAATTAGACAGTTTATTCACCCGAATTTGAGAATCAAGGCGTACTAGAATTGTTTATCTATGAAACAATGTGGACAATAAGGATAACAGTTGAAGGAGACTGGTTATTCACCCCAATTTGGGAATCACGGCCCAAAAGAATTGTTTTTCTATTAATCACTGTGAACACCGTTCAGTTAGATATGTAGCTCTGTGCAGGGGCGTAGCTAAAGGCTCATGGGCCCTGGTGCAAAAGTTCAGCTTGGGCCCCCCTTCCCTCATTGCTTTGTGTTCTTCTCATGCCGCACAAGGTTCTTTGGGCCCCCTAAGACTCCTGGGCCCAGTAGCGACTGCTACCTCTGCACCCCCTATAGCTACGCCTCTGTTCCCTATGCTGTGATTTATTTAAACTGCGCTGTTTCCTATGGATCTCTTCAGTTTCAGATTACAGTCCCTACACTGTCCCTTTCACACTGGCAACTCAGTATTCTCTTTTTCTACAGATTGTCTGCACTACTATCCCTAGCACAACAGCACTTTCACATCTCTCCCTATGCTAAGCTCACAGTGAAATGGTGCAGGATGAGGCTTTTAAAGGGCTGTGACATCACAGGGGATGGCCATCTATGGATTTGCTGGCTGCAAGGCATTATGGGTGATATTGCATTCCCGGGCTTCTTACTTTTACTTTGTAACATGTGTAGTCGCCATTTTAGGAACAAAATGATTTGTTACCACGAAGTGCGCAGAAATTCGGATATGTTGAGAATCAAATTCTTCCTAAACTTCAGATCAAATTTTGGATGCTTCAATTCGCCCAACACTAATTACTTTACAAGTTGGGAATACCCATTTAAAATACATTGCCTTGCCTGTTTGAAATCGATACAATCTGGAAGAGCATGCTGTAATTGATACACAATATGTATGCTGGGATGATTTCACATGCAATACTGCTTGACCAGTCTAGTGTGGAAGGGGTTAACCCCGGACACTTGAAGCTGGTCATTTTTCATTTCACTCTGCCGTTCTCCTGTCACTGAGAGCGGCAGAATTGCTCTTTCAGCTGATGTAGAGCAAGCAGAAAATGCGATTATACTAATGGGCCTTTCACGGATGGCGATTTAAGTGGCAGGAAGTTAAATTTGTATTACCACCCGTGGCTGCACAAATGTTGCCCACCCCCCAAACTCACATTAAAAAAATGCGCTCACAAGAACAAATAAATAAAATAAAGCTATTCCAAGGAGATGAAATTCACTTGATTCATTTTGTGAGCGTGGTAGATAAGGTGCAGGCAGAGTAGCTGAAGATCCAGAGACAGTGGTACCCCCCCCCCCTCTAACTTACACACTATGCTACCGAAATCATACCCTGCAGATTAGCAAGTGGCTGTTTTGTATTGTCCTGTTGCAATGGAATACTAATGCACATGTTATGGTATGTTTTTCACTTAAATTTCAGTTTATTAAAGGGGTTGTCCCGTAAAATATATTCTACATTTTTCAAACCAGCACCTGGATCTGAATACTCTTGTAGTCATATGTATATACAAATTTTGTCTAGTTTTTTAATAAAATGTATCTGTATAGCGCCACCTGCTGTTTGTTATATTTTATATTTCTCTGTCCAACTCACTGAGCTGGTCGCACAGACTCAGTTCGAGTCTTCAACTGCTCCCAACCAGATTTAGTTTTAGAATCTGTGACAGTTACAGGGAAAGAGTTGCATACATAAAGGGCATGCCCCCTGAGAAATGACAAACCCTTATGCTGTGATAGGGAGAGAGATGCAGCAGAAAAAACATGCCAACTGAGAAAGGAAAGTTTTAAATAAATCTATGTAATGATCAGCAGGTGCAAACCTGCTGTCCGACGTGACTAACCTACTCAGAGGTCTAAGTATACCCTCGTTCTTAATAATACCTCTGATGGTGAGGATAGATTTTCTTGAGGTACTACCTCTGAGGTGCGTTGGAACATGAGTGAAAGGAACCTGGGTGTGAACCCACTGGACTGACATCCAGATGGTACAGGACACCTAGAGTAGAAGGTGCTAGGATGACAGAGGCTGATCAGGCGGTGGCGAGGCAAGGTCAGAGAACTAGGTCCAAGGTCAGGGCTGGCAGCAGTAAGGCAAAACCCATTAATCAAGATACAAGGTCCAGTACACAGAAATAGCAAGAATCAAAGTAACACCTTATGCTCACGGGAACTAGACAAGCTAGGAGCCTAAGTTTGTCTTATAAATACTGATCCCCAGCCATAGGCTGGAAAGATTGAGGGTCTGTGCATGCTGCCTCACAAAAGGAGGAGAGGAGCAAACGTGCATGCCCTATTCACAGACTACTGAGACATCGGCCAGAGCGGTGAGAAGATGCCGGTGGCATGAACCGGCGCCAGTGAACTACAAGGCACAAGAGAGGATCACAGCGACGGGCGATGCCGCAAAGCAAGAGACCAGCGCATGTGCCCACCTGAGGAAGGAAGAGTCGGCACGGTGCTTAGCGACGCAGATGGTAAGAAGCACAGCATTTGGGCATACAGTGGAGGGAATGCCAGCACAGGGCGCTGGTCTAACAATCTAGCAGAGCAATTGGAGAAATGAATGGGGGAGCTCTGGATCCATGTGAAGTACAGGGCTGGTTCTGGCTTTGTTAGAAAGGTACTGTCATGTACTATATGATTTGTAATTCTCATTTTCTACATGAATCATCGGATAGTCCCTCTAAATCAAGAAACAGCTCCACTTGGCTGCAAACAGTTTCTTGTATTTCAGGCTTAACCTCATCTACTTGAATGGGGCTGAGGCGTAATAACAGACACATCTCATGGACAAGAGTGTCGCCATATCTGCAAGAGATCTTCCTTATTTTTCTAATCTCATACAACCCTTTTAAATTAGGACTAGTGCTGCACACATTATACACATTCTATATGTTTGTTGACACCTTTGCATTGAATTTTTTTTTTAACTTTCATAAAGAAACAGATTCTGTACAGTACAGAGCAGTGGCATAACTATAAATGACTGTGCCCCACTGCAAATTTTTGAATGCCCCCCCACTCCAGCAATTTCTTCACAACCCCTTCCTTCCATGCAACCCCCACTCCTGTCGCTTGTCAAGATCACTCTCCATGTCAGCCCCTCCATCTGTTTTCTACAGTGTCACTGTAATGTAATTTTATAATACTGTAGAGGTGGCCCAGACAATAAAATCTTTTAGTCCTCTTCTGACTTCGGGTCCCAAAGCAGCCGCTTCCCCTGCCTCCCCTATAGCTACGTCCTCTGGTACAGAGTATTACATATGAAATGCTGCTTATAGCTGAATTCCCACTGATCTGATATTGGTGGCTTATCTTATCCCCTTGGAGCTCTAAACAATTTTTGTTCTTTCTTTTAATTTTTTCCTCCTCGCTGAGAGCCATAACTTTTTTGACTTTTCTGCTCACATAGCTGTACAAGGGCTTGTTTCTTTGCGGGACAAATTATACTTTTTAATGAGATTATTTAATGGCATTATTTCATAAAAACTATTTTACGTGGTTTTTATGAACATCATTTTATTTTTTTATTCATTTTTTGGGGGTGGGGTGAGGTGATAAAAACTGGTGATTTTTTTTTTCCTGTTACAACGTTCACCATGTAGGTAAATACTTTAATATTTATTTTAATAGATCAGACCTTTTTGTATATGGTGATATCAATTATGTTTATTTTTTATTATTTATTTATATGTATGTACAATTGGGAAAGAGGGGGATGATCTGAACAACCACTGATGGAAATTACTGACCAAACCATGAACAAACATTGAGGGCTCCTGCAAACGGCCGTTGTCCGGCCCTAGCCGTATTGTGGCCCGCATATGGCGGGTCCGCAATACGCGGGCACCGGCCGTGTGCACCCCACATCACGGATGCAGACCCATTCCCTTGAATGGTTCCGCAATGCGGGAGATGCGGTGTGGAACGGAAGCACGTGTTTCTGTCCGTGCCTCCGCACCGCTGATGTTCTATTTTTTGTGGTGTGGACGGATTAAGGACCCATTAAGGTTGAATGGGTCTCGATTAGAGATGAGCGAGCATACTCGTCCGAGCTTGGTGCTCGTTCGAGTATTAGGGTACTCGTAAGTGCTCGCTGCTCGGACGAGTATCTCGCCATGCTCGAGGAAATGACAACTTCTGCATCATGCATTTTTGGCGCCTATAAACTCAGCCAATCACAAGCCAGGAGACTCTGCGGTACACCCAGCATCACGTGGGGCCCTTACATGTCGATAGCAGGGGTTGGCTGGCCTGATCAGGTGACCCTGGAATATACTAGTGACTGGCCGCGGTGCTCGGCTCAGATGCTGTCTGGATGTCGTTAGGGATAGAGCTGCTGCGTTTCAGGGAGAGTGTTAGGGCCTGCATTTAGTTCTCTGTTAGGCAGGAATCACCCACAAAGAACCCAACAGCCCTTCTAAGGGCTACAAGAAATTTTTTTTTGTCTCCTGGCTTGGCTGGCTGGCTGGCACTAGCAGTGCAGCTATCGCCATATATAACCCCTTTTTTTTATTGTTATATCTCAGTGATACAAATCCATTTCACACAGCAGTGTGGAACCATTCTGTGTGTCACAGTTCAGTACACTCACTACAATCCGTATTTTCTGTCCAGGTGACACTTTCTGTATGTCACGTAATCCAACCAGGTCTTTTGCTCTCACGTATATAGCTTGATCACAAAAATCTGTGCGACATTTGTCTGGGTCGCAGTCAAAATAGCCACCATTAACAGGGTGTGAGTTAGGTCTACGATAGTTTCTGCACGTCACGTTCCAAAAAAAACAAAACTACAAAAAATATATATTAAAAAAATATATTAAAAAAAGTTTTTTTGTTGTTTTAGCTCAGTGATACAAATCCATTTCACACAGCAGTGTGGAACCATTCTGTGTGTCACAGTTCAGTTGTCCACTCACTCCAATCCGTATTTTCTGTCCAGGTGACACTTTCTTTACGTCACTTAATTAAACCAGACTGAACAAGTTTGTGGGTTTCAGTACACCAGGCCCATTTATTTTTTATTTTTTATATAATACACTTATATACAGAAAATGTTGAACCCCAGCGCTAAGGGACGAGGGCGTGGGCGTGGGCATTCAATTACTGCAGGGGGCAGAAGCCGTGGTCCGGTCCTGGGCAGGGTGAGACAGTACCTGCTGATGAGGGAGCAGGGGAACGCCGCAGAGCTACACTCCCTAGCTTCATGTCTCAACTTACAGGGACACGTGGTAGAGGACTGTTGAAACCACAACAGTGTGAACAGCTGATGTCGTGGATTGCGGACAATGCTTCAAGTAATTTGTCCACCAGTCAGTCTTCCACGCAGTCCACCCACGTTACCCAAGGGAGCACTCCTCTAGCTTCTCCACCTCAACCTCCTTCCCCCCAGTCTGCCCCCTCCCAGGAAAATTTGGAATGCGATCCGACATACTCTCAGGAACTGTTTTCTGGACACTTCCCAGAGTCACAAACCACTTCTCAGGTTGCTGCTGACCTCGTTCCTGATGCCCAAGTTTTCCAACTGTCGCAGTCTGTGGGTGATGATGATGATGATGACAATGTTGAGTTAGTGGAAGAAGTTTGTAAAGAGGTGTCGGATGATGAGGAGACACAGTTGTCAGACAGTGGTGAAGTTGTTGTCAGGGCAGGAAGTCCGAGGGGGAGCGGACTGAGGAATCAGAGGATGATGAGGTGACTGACCCAAGCTGGGTTGATATGCCGAGTGAAGACAGTGCTTCTGAGGCGGAGGCGAGTGCTGCACCAGAACAGGTTGTAAGAGGCAGTGGTGTGGCCAGAGGGAGAAGCAGGGCCAGAGCTGGTGCATCAGCAGCAACTGTTTCACGTAGTGAAGCTCCCGTGGCGAGGCCTAGATGTTCGCAAGTCTGGAGGTTCTTTAAAGAAAGTGAGGATGACCGACGGACTGTGGTGTGCAACCTGTGCCACACCAGGATCAGCAGGGGTGCCACCACTACTAGCCTAACCACCACCAGCATGCGCAGGCATATGAGTGCTAAACACCCCACTTAATGGAACCAAGGCCGTTCACCACCTCCTGCGGGTCACACCACTGCTCCTTCCCCTGTGTCACTCGCTGCCTCTGCTAGTCAACCCCCTGCGTCACTCGCTGCCTCTGCTAGTCAACCCCCTGCCCAGGACCCCGGCACGAGCGCCTCCCGCCGGAAAACCACACCTTCGCCTCCACGATCCTCCACAGTGTCCACCAATGTGTCCCAGCGCAGCGTTCAGCTGTCTTTACAGCAGACGCTGGAGCGCAAGAGGAAATACAGTTCCACCCACCCACATGCCCAAGCCCTCAACGTCCACATCTCCAAATTGCTTAGCCTGGAGATGCTGCCCTATAGGCTGGTAGAGACTGAGGCCTTTCGCAATCTCATGGCGGTGGCTGCCCCTCGGTATTCGGTCCCCAGCCGCCACTATTTTTCCCGATGTGCCATCCCAGCCCTACATCAGCACGTGTCACAGAACATCATCCGTGCCCTGACCAAAGCTGTTTCTGAGAAGGTCCACCTAACCACGGACACGTAGACAAGTGCTGCCGGGCAGGGACACTATATCTCACTGACGGCACATTGGGTTAACTTGGTGGAGGCTGGGACCGAGAATGACCCTGGGGCTGCTCATGTACTGCCCACACCGAGGATTGCGGGGCCTACCTCGGTCACGGTCTCTCAGACGTACTATGCCTCCTCCTCCTCTGACACCCCTCCTCCACCGAATTACCATCCGTGGGCACGGCGCCTTCAGTCGGTAGCAGTGCCGTGGGTAAGCGCCAGCAGGCGGTGCTCAAACTGCTGAGCTTAGGTGACAAAAGGCAAACCGCCCAAGAGCTGTTACAGGGCATCACGGCGCAGACCGATGTGTGGCTGGCACCGCTGAACCTCAAGCCAGGCATGGTTGTGTGTGACAACGGGCGTAACCTGGTGGCGGCTCTGCAACTCGGCAGACTGACACATGTGCCATGCCTGGCCCACGTGTTCAATCTCATAGTTCAGCGGTTCCTCAAGACATACCCCAATCTGTCTGATTTGCTCACCAAGGTGCGCCGCATCTGTGCGCATTTCCGCAAGTCGACCACAGATGCTGCCACTCTCAGGGCAGCGCAGCGCCGCCTACAACTGCCCGCTCACCGACTGCTGTGCGATGTGCCCATGAGATGGAATTCGACATTAAACATGTTATCCAGAGTTTACCAGCAGCACAGAGCGATTGTAGACTGCCAGATGTCAACTTCCACCAGAACTGGTAGTCAGGTCAGTCAGATTCCTCAAGTCTACAATGAGGAGTGGACGTGGATGTCTGATATCTGCCAGGTGTTGAGCAACTTTGAGGAGTCAACACAGATGGTCAGTGGCGATGCCGCCATTATCAGCCTCGCCATCCCGCTGCTTTGCCTGTTGAAAAACTCACTGCTCGGCATAAGTCGGATGCTTTGCGCTTGTCACAAGAGACGGTGGAGGAAGATACATCGCTTGGTAGCCAGAGCACCCTCCGGTCTGTTTCTTCAGCGCGTATCGGAGGAGGGGGATGAGGATGAGGAGGAAGAGGAGGAGAATGTCGGCGAGACAGTAGAGGGTACCAGTGCTCAGTCCTTAACTCTTGAGCGTGTATGGGCTGAAGAGGAGGACTTGGAGGAGGAGGAGGAGGAGGAGGAGGAGGAAATGGAGAGTCAGGCCAGTGAGGAGAGGGAATTCCTGTGTGTTGGGACTCTGGCGCACATGGCAGACTTCATGTTAGGCTGCCTATCCCGTGACCCTCGCGTTAGAAGAATTTTTTCAAACACCGATTACTGGGTGTTCACTCTCCTGGGACCCACGGTACAAGCAGAACCTTTCCACTCTCATCCCTGCAGAGGAAAGGAGTATGAGAGTGAATAGATATCAACAGGCCCTGGTGCACAAGCTGAAACAATTCTTCCCATCTGACGCCGCTAGCTGCAGAGGGCATGGTTCTGTGGGCCAAGTAGCGGGGGAGAGGAGCGAGCAGGCAGCTTGTCCAGCACTGGCAGGGGAACACTCTCCAAGGCCTTTGCCAGTTTTATGTCACCCAGCAAGACACTGTTACCTGTCCCCAGTCTAGGCAGAGTAGGGGGGAGCTGTACAGAAAGATGGTGAGGGAGTACCTAGCTGACCATACCAACGTCCGTAGTGATCACTCTGCTCCATACAACACTGGGTTTTAAAGCTGGACACGTGGCCTGAACTGGCGCTGTACGCCTTGGAGGTGCTGGCCTGCCCTGCCGCTAGCGTGCTGTCAGAGCGGGTATTCAGTGCAGCTGGTGGCGTCATCACCGATAAGCGTACACGCCTGTCAACTGACAGCGCTGACAGGCTGACGCTTATTAAAATGAACAAAGCTTGGATTTCACCGGAATTCAAATCTCCTCCGGGGGAAAGCAGCTAAAGATTAACATTACTTATGTATCCGATTCCTCTTCTCTACTCCTCCTACTCCTCCTCCTCCATGTCGTCTTTGCCTAACGCTGACTAAAAAAACACCATTTTTTAGAGGTCCAACTGGCACTCTTTTACCACAATTTTTCAGGAGGGCCCCCTACAGGCCCTCTCTTCAAACAATTTTTCCGGAGGTCCACCTACAGGCCCTCTCTCCAAACAATTTTTCCGGAGGTCCACCTACAGGCCCTCTCTCCAAACAATTTTTCCGGAGGTCCACCTACAGGCCCTCTCTCCAGTTCCAGTTTCCAGTTTTATTTGCGCAAACTGCGTACATTTTTTTTTTTGATAGGTGTGAAAAATAATATTACCTGCGTATCTATATTGCCCAACATTGGGTACGGTAGCAACAAGAAGACCAAACACATGCTGCCCACAGGGTTCCGCAAATCCTGGTCCACAATGTCAAGGAGCTCGAGGTTCTGGTTGATGAGCAACAAGTCCTTCTGTGCAGAAATCGCCCACAACGTCTCCTCAAAGAACCTAAAGACCATTGTGGAGAGAGCGGCACAGCTCGCCATCAAAGTGACGAACCCCAACGCCAGACTGCGCAGCGAAGATAACAAATAAATATCTCTGTGGTTATTTGTGCTAAATAAAAGTTAAATAAACACAAAAAAAAAAAAAATTGATCTGTTCCTGTGCCTGATCCACCCAAGTTGAATCTGTCCCATCATGAGAAAGTCCCCCCAAGGAGTCCCCACTGTAACTTGCTTCCCATACAACTAACTCACCCCCCGACACCTGTGTCTCGCCATTGTCCACCACCTCCTCAGACAACACTGGTAATCCCCACTGTCAGCACACTGAGACTGCAAAAGGTCTTGCGAATTGGGGCAGAGAATGTACTGGGGTAGCACATCAAGAAGGGGTGACTATGGGGTTCCAGGTTCTCTGCAATCTCCATCCAAAAAGTCATACTGAGGCTCACCACCATGCTTTACACTGCAATCCTATTACTGAGGCTCACCACCATGCTTTACACTGCAATCTTATTGAAAGACAGACAATCAGGGGTTAACCGCCAGGTTGTCAGGCAGCATTTTTAAGTGGGTCACCATTACCGTGTCCCTGAAAATTGCCTTGGGGTCATCGCCAGACTATTTTTATGAAAGGCCATGGGGTTCTATACACACAGTGCTGACGGAAGCCCATCAGCCTTTTCTAAACACAATTGAATCTGTCCCATCATGAGAAAGTCCCCCCAAGGAGTCCACAATGTAACTTGCTTCACTTTCAACTACCTCACCCCCCGACACCTGTGTCTCGCCATTGTCCACCACCTCCTCAGACAACACTGGTAAATCCCCACTGTCAGCACACTGAGACTGCAAAAGGTCTTGCGAATTGGGACAGAGAATGTCTGGGTAGCACATCAGAGAAGGGGTGACTATGGGTTCCAGGGAGTACTGTGAACACATGCAATCTCCATCCAAAAAGTCATACTGAGGCTCACCACCGTGCTTTACACTGCAATCCTATTACTGAGGCTCACCACATGCTTTACACTGCAATCTTATTGAAAGACAGACAATCAGGAGTTAACCGCCAGGTTGTCAGGCAGCATTTTTAAGTGGG